>JAUJYV010000803.1:0-27665 GCA_033995625.1 Ophyiulus pilosus
AACGCTCGTTAAGCGAGTCATTTTTTAAAAATTTATATTGCTCGTTATGCGAATCACTCGTTATGCGAGGTGCTCGTGGTATGCGGAGTGCTATGCGGAAAAGCTCATTATCAGGGGTGTTTATTAATGTGAAAATACACTACTCGACTGGTGCTCTTAAAATTTGAATAGAGATGCCAGGGCTCACTTGTCCACTATCTATAAAATTCGAAAAAGACAGTCTGACAGTAGCACGTGCAACTCTCAGAGGTGTCCGTTGGCGAGAACTGCTATCGAGAGAACCTCGAGAGCTTCTCCTCAGGATTTTCTCTCTCGTAAAACCGCACCTTTATTAGAACTAAACATATGGAACCAAAAAGCGACCTCCCCATGGCCTTTCACGTACGTTCTAAACATAAATGCATAAAATCCCCAGCAACACCAGGTATCACGGATTGATGGATTTTCTCTTTTTCTGTGAATCCTGCCTGCCCTGTCCAAATACTCCTTCCCTACACGCAGCCCTCGTACGGCACGGTACCGTACGACTCCAACCATGCACACCAACACAACCCATTTCCCCAATTTTTCACGTTCCCTTCACCCTTATTACCCGAACGTACGCCCGCCTCCATTCCCGTTCACGCCGAAAATTCTTGTCGTATCCCCGCCCAACGCCGTTCTTCGTCATCCCTCCAAGATGGCGCGCACGCCAGCGCAGAACGCCGCCATCGATCGACGCGGCATCGGAGCTAAATATAGCGGCCGCGGCTACGGCGCGCGGCATCCGTTCCCTCCGTCGGCGAGTGCGCGCGCCGGCGCCGCTCGCCAGCCGATGCCCGCATGCGCCCGCCATCCAGCAGCTCCTCCGCCTCCTGCCTAGCGTCGCGCGCAATTCGGGCTCCCGTCTCCCCGTCCGAATCGGCGTCCTACCGGCCGTCCCACGCCCCTCCCGTCGTCGTCTCCATCCGGCCACCGAGCCGTACCCCTCCCGTAGTCGTCTGTCGATCAGCCGGTCCTTCCAGGGCCCTCCAAAGGCACGCCAAGCCGCCGCTGCTCTGCGTCGGCCATGACCGCCGCCGTAGCCGTCGTAGCCGCGCGATGCCTTCTCGTGCTGCTGCTCTATTCCGCCTCCTCGTTTCGCCTAGGTAGCGCCGGCGACCCAGAGGCCAAGCGGCTCTACGACGACCTGCTCAGCAACTATAACCGACTCATCCGACCGGTCAGCAACGACACTGAGACCCTCACCGTGCGCCTGGGACTCAAACTGGCCCAGATCGTCGACGTGGTAAGCTGAAACCTCGTTGCTTTTCATCCTTTTTTTTTGTATTCCTCCTCCGACGCATGCCTCTCCGCTGCCCGCCCCGTTGCATGATGGGGGAGAGGGACGCTGGATTCTGCCCTTGTAGAAGCTGGCCACACGGGTGGGTGGTTGGGTGAAGCTTAAGGGCCCTAAGAAGTTTAGGGCCAGTAAGGGCCTAAATGGGTGACGTCAAAGTACGTGTAGCATGGGATGTCTGCTTGGCATGTTCTAGCGCGTTTATTGATAGTTTATCAAACCGTGTAAATCAAAGCAGGACAGATGACCAGGCACGGGTTCGAACCCCGGTCACCTAGTGATCACACTGATAATTTAAACACTAGCTTCCCCAGCTCAGTAACGGTCCATAATATGTGAACACGTGTGCAGCTTTAGAACATTCGTGTGGTGGTATGACACGTTATGGACTCTCTCACCACGACTCCATCAGTGCCCTCGAGGGCTAAACGCCATTTTGAACACGTTAGTTTATGGTGGTTCAAAAGTCAATAATGACTATGTCAACATTTAACGAAGATAGTTTGGTTTTTATTAATGATTTATGAATGATGTAAAAGGAACCTTCCGCCATTAAAACTATTTTTAAATGCTAATTTGCAAAAGTATTTTTAAACCTGATGTCATTGCTGCTTTATGAGCTATTGAACGCATGCTATTAATAAACATTACATTACCTCCATATTTACTCGTTATGACAGTGTCATATTAACAACAAAATTACGTGTCTCGCGTGTCAGTTGGAAATATGTATTTTCAAAACACATGCATTACATCTCTACAACACAAGGGTAGAAGGTCCGAGAACATGTCCAAAATTTACATTATGAAAGTTGCTTCAAAATTATATGGTAATTATCTGACATGCCAATATATACAGTAATACATTGCTTTAACACTAACACTATTTTGTATAAAACTGCTAATTGAAATGTAATATGTGTTAAATTTATTAAGCTAGACAGAATAGATGAACGTGAATAATGCAGGAATTTATCATGTGACCCTTTTGTTTCTGCTGGTTGCTGACTACCAAATTTGGCGGCAAAATTCAGTTTGAACTGGCTAAATCGATTTCATTATCTTGTTAAATATTTTCTATAAGTACTATACTCGTATATTACTATATACAGTATACTTATAGAAAACATAGTATTTGCAGCCAGTACAGGAAACAAAATTGTCATGTATTGTCATGTATTGCCATCAATTGCCTATTCTAATATATCAAAAGAAATTTTCTGCAAAGCTTAGACATTGTATATATATATTATACGTATATACAAATATATTGGATTATACACTAATATTTACATTTAATTAACCTTTACAGTTGTTGACATAATGGATTTATCACTTTGATAGTTCTTTAATCACAGACTATATTGAGCTTATGTACATTCAGTCATTGTTATCGTGATGGTAGTAATAGGACCTTGTCTACCGTCTATTTGATTGAAACAAAGATTTCTAACAATTATTTATTAAACAACAAAACACAATTACATAAACTATATACTTAGGGTAGAATGAGATAGATGTTTGCTCTGCATAACGAAAATGCCAGAATAAGCAACACCACATTATTTACAAAATGAACCGCTTTCTGCATTTGTATATTAATAACTTTTATTTAGTGATCCTCGCTAATTTTGTTGTCATATTTATGGAAAATATGGTGTGTTTGTTTGGATAAGTGTAGATCCAATTTGGGGCTAAATTTAAATCATAACTTAAAAATGATGCCCATGTGAATGTTATGTAAATCATGCTTCTTTATATAATTCAACAAACAACACAGATTTATAACTTCTTTAGCATTTTGAATAAATTGTTTAAATTGCGAGACTTTGTGGACCTAACTAAAGACACCATTAGATGTATGCCATAATTCAATAATTGCTTGTGCTGTACCAATCAAGTTAGCGAACATGTAAGTAATTTTCTAAACTGCCTATAATAATGCTCAACTTCATATCAAATTATCTACTAATATGTTTGCATTTTTTTTTTCATACAACACCATAGTTTTAAAATTGCATGAGATAGGCAGCAGCATCTTCATTTCGATACGCTTTATCGAATAAAATGAGCGTGCTAAAAGATGATGATATTGTCTTAGTCCTCATGGTCCTTCATTCCAGAAAGAGATGGCAATTTCAGAAATGATTTTTTTTTTGTCTTTTCCCTCGAGGACCACTTACACTTTCCGTTAGTCAGATTAGGTGTTCTCCCTACTTTAATTTAATCTACCGTACGAGAAAAAATGAACACATGAGAGTGAAACTACTCGTAGAATGGGTATTTGCCTGCGAATGAAATTAAATTCTTGTCAGCGCTCAAAAGTACGCACTGGCCTCTTAATCCTTGAAGATAATATTCTTGAGAGACGCTTTTAGCAGGCCGATATTCAGAAAAAAGCATAAATTCATCGAGTATTTTTATGTTCTCCATCGATGCACCGAAGGGTTTTATCTTCTTCTCGCATTCTGCCGCTTGAATACATTTCATTAATAATTCGACGCAAATGACACACGAGGTATATATTACAGACATTCAGTCAAATATCTGGTTATAGCAAAACGTAAATGCCAACATTTTTTATATTTTTATGTTAAAAAGATTTGTGACAGCTAGGACTCTTTCTTTTCACTCCATGCAACTCTGGGAAATGTGTCTTGAAAAAAATATCAGAGATGCTTTACTGTATATTGTCATATCAGTACCTATACCCGTATATGACACATACATACATAAATGACCATGCACAATAACGTGCATACATATATGACTTTATAGACGAGTATACAGTAAGGCCATATATATCAATAGTTATATAGAGGGTTTTCAACTTGCAAAGCTCATCTCATACATTTTCAAGGACCGCTTCGCACAACCAATGCCACGATATTTTCCAAAGAATGTAACAAGTTTTCGAGATAAAAGGTACTTCTTTTATCGTATTTTACTAATTATCGGAAATGCCACAACGCCGACATGAAATTACAGCATCATTTTATTTTCACGAATTTCAAGCATAATTCCAGACTTTTCCGAGGTGCTTAAAAGTTAAGTAAAATTCCACTTTTTCCTGATTAGCAAGGCGACTGGACACCTGATATTATATTTCAATATACATGTATTTGAAATATTTAACTATTTGCAATAATATAGTCTATATGTCCATGTATAGACATATATAGAGAATATGTTATATTGCATCATATTGCCATAAATATATGTGCTTTTTGTGGGACGTAATATGACATTTATAATCCAAGTCTCTGAAATCTTTACACTGGGAAGTCATTGATGTTTCTATTCTACTCAAACTACGATATTTTATTAATCGGATAAATAATGTAACATAAGTAACCAAAAGTTTGGATGCAAAATATGCCAATTCAGTTTCAGTATTTTAATGAACACGTTATGAAATCATACTAAACTTTGAATTTAAACAGTGAAATCTTCAAGAATCTCAAAAGTATTTCTTCAAAAAATATATATTTCTGTGTCACTTTTCAAAAAAATGGTTAAAAGTCAATCATTAAATGTCAGATTTCACAAACTGCTTAAATTATTTCGTGATGTAAAAAATGACAATTTTACCATAAAATTATTGTTACTGTATTATAAATTTGAACTTATTATCCATTACATATGCATTTCTCTGTTTGGTGTGAAGCAACCCAGTTTAAAAATACTTTTAAAATACTTTGAAATTGTACTTGTTTTGATTTCTATTTTATCACTGGCATCATTGTGCCCTAAAAGGCTAGTACAACCCACGCTTCCCTTGTCACATTTTCGCACATCTAAAGTGGCGTAATGCACTTTCGTCAGCCACTTAATATAGCCAAAATCAATTTTCACGAACCCATTCTGATTTATCAAAAAAATCTATCTTTGTAGCAGGGTATTCCCGGTGCGATTATCGATATTATCGTTGGCACAAGCCCAATTTGCTCCTAGCGCATGTCTGGAATTTTGTGGATGATTGTCCATCCATGGGGAAAAACTGGACCCCCCAGCCACTAATATTCACGTTTGTTGAAAGAATTTCAGCATTCCAATGTCAAACTGTAGCTCTGTAACTTTGACTAAGATTCCCTTTAGGGATCATCCCATTTTTTTTCAAGAAATGTATGCTAAAACCATCATTGTTCGACTCTTGTTTGGTCTAAAAACTCAAAATAAATCCAAATTTCTGTTAATGGATCTTTTATTTGCAAAGACAACCACTAGATGGGGCCTCTCATTCCAAGTCGGAAAATCTGGAGGGAACATAAGAATGAATTTATCGAAAAAGTAAATATAAATAGCGCGTTTGAAATACGATTGCAATAAATTTCCTTCAGAGATAATACTATTAGAACACGATTTCGCTATACATAAAGTGATGTTCAAAAATTATATCAGTAATAAAATATATGCTTCATAAAATATACGAACGTATATTCAAATTTCCTTCTGTAAACTCATGACTTTCAAACTCAGCGCCTTAACTAAAACGTAAATCTTAAAATTAATAATTTTCTCAAATTGGTTTCTAGTTATAACGATATAAATGTATTATATCATACTATTTCAGAACCTTACTTCGCTTTTTTTGAAATTTTTTGAGTTATATTACGTATGGACATACGGTGAACAGATGCAAGGGAGGGGGAAGCCATTATGGATGTTTACTAATTATGGTATTTTTCAATTTTTGGTTTTTCTGTTTAATTGAGTTTTAAATATAAGTGAAGTGAAAGGGGAAATGGAGACCAGAAGAAATGTGTCCCCAGCCACAAATGTTCTTGAATTTTTTTTAAATTTCGGGAAAGTCGGAAATTATGCCTTAATTTGTGTTAAACACCAATTTTATGCTGAAATTTTCTTTCGCGGTTAGAAAATTTACGTTAATTAATCAGAAAGATCTACAAAAATATCCTGGAATTGGCAGCGAGGAGGGTGCTTGGAAATTTATAGGACGGGCCTTTGTATGTTCTAACATATTTTCTGGACACCCTGCATTTCTAACAAATTGAGGACGTCTATGAGGGGGGAAATCTAGGTTAAAATGGACACCGTGTGGACAAAGGTAGAGATAAGGTGGAGGGGGGAGGGGAGTACATTTTTTAAAGGAATTTCGGTAACGTGTATATTGGAAAACTTTTCATAATTTAATTTTGCATATTTTAAGCTTGCATGAAACCTACAGATACAAAATAACTTAATTTTTCTTAAACTAATGGTTAATTGCAGTTGTTTCAGTTTCGTTAAACCAGTCACGTTTTTACTAAATGTCTTGCTATAAACTACACGATTTTCGAAAATAAACCCATTTTTCAGTTCAAGTTATTGTGCGCACCGAAAGCCTTAATTCGCATTCACATGCTGTACTTTCATTCTCATAAAGACCGCAACATTCTTATCCATTCCCCAAACACCACCATCCAACATTATCAATCAATGTTCAGTTCCACCGTTATAAATATCGTAATTGACTGCTGCTTACTGCACTATTAATAACACGTTGTCACGGTAACTTTCATTCGGTTAAACACAAGGGACTAACGTGACAATGAATTACTGTGACATTCTGGCTGGAATTAATAACCAACTCCGTGTGCGTAACCTAGTGGATACTAATTACAGAGTACAGAAAGGGTTCAACAACTGCTAGTCAACACTAAGTGCATATTCAAATTAACATTCAAAGGGGTAGGTGATGGTTATTGATTATAAGAACATAGCTACGCTATCACCGATTACATGTATCTTATACTTCAACTTTACACATTTGCAAAAAAAAATTAGAAATTTACAAAGCAAACTGCGAAGCACGTTTAAACTTTCTTAGTTCAGCAAACATTTTTACCAATATGCATATTTTAATGCCGGATCCACACTGCACGGACTGCAGTCTATTAAAGGTTCGTCTTCACTGAAGGCAACATGGAAACAGAAATATGTTAAAAAATCTGTCCTGGAACTTTTTGTTCAACCCTCGTATTTGTGTATGGCACATTAGTACTAGTACCTGGAGGTGCCTCTCCACTGAAGGCAACATGCAATATGCAAACACCAAACACTCAAACCCAAACCTGAAACAATGAATCTGGTAGTATGTTGATGAATGCAGACATGTATCCACCAACACCTGTGACTTTAATCCGGTTACAGGTCTAAACCCGCCATTTGAACCTACGATTGAGCATGCGCTGTATGTGTGGCAACATTTTTTCCCTTTGATCTCTAAGGGATGTTGCCGAAACAATGGTTCTGGCCACCAAAATACATCATAAGTTTTCTGAAACAGCACGGTAGGCAAACTATTTCTTTTAGAAACCTTGTTGCCTACAGTGGACACGCGCACATCACATACACAAATACAAAGGCTGGACAAAAAGTTCCAGGACTGATTTTTTAACATATGTTTCTGTTTTCATGTTGCCTTCAGTGGAGACGCACCTTACAACCAAATTTCCATATTTATAAAAACAAGTCTTCTAATCTTTAACTGAAATGGGTTTCAATAGAAAGATTAGCTAAGTTATGATTTTAAATGAATTCCGTACATTTGCCCAAACATGGTCTGTTTGGGCATATGTTAAAAAATTACTCAAAAGAGTAAAAGTCGAACCTTTATGATAGTGTAATTTCACATTCTGTATGTGCATGCATACTCTCAAATCTTCAGCTAGCAGACTGAAATCCGAGCATTTTAGGTTTGGTGGGAATAGGGCGTTACAGTTATTGTTGTGAGCGTCATCTGTATGTTTGTCAAACCTTAACAAGAGCGCCATAGTAGCGCAGCAGGTGACTCGGCCCTCTGTGGATTATTCTTGAGTTATTTACTAATCTCTGATGCATATTTGAATGCATCACAAAGTCAGTTCTCTGTTGAGTGGTTGAGTGTTGAGCGGCCATAATTTTTACTCCTTTACAGATTTACTTTTTTCCACATGTTTTCTGTGGAGCACATTCTGAACAGTATCACAAACAATAGCCTTTATTATTATATTGATAACTTGTTATGCTCACGAAACTGACAAAACTCTGATGAAGATTGTAGAAAACTACATTGTTTTCAAGAAAATGTTGACATTCAATATGTCATAGAAGTTATGCAGATGTTGGCAGAACGAAAAAAAACAAAAATAACAACACTAACATTATATCTAAAGCAATCTGTGAATCTTTCGCTCGATGAAATCTGCATAATCGTTTTGAGAAAGTATTTTTTTTCCCAAAAGTATAAGCGTCTTCAGGCGGTCCTGAAGTTAATATAAATACTGCAAAAAAAGAACTTACAAATATATATAAGATTTAGAATATTAGCTAGTTATTTTTATAAAAAATATATTAAACTGTTAAGAATATTAAACGCCACTTTTATTGTCCCTTTTTTATTCTTGCAAAATATTATTATTGAAGTCCAAATAGTAAATAGAATTGCATAATTTACTTAATGTAGGCAATATATGTTTAACTTTTTACATTTATAAAAACAAAGCAAAATTTAAGCTGCTTTAAATCAGTCTATATTTGTGGAATAAATCAAAGCAATACGCTTTTTAGGATGTTTTAACTTCTTTTTTTATACAAATTCTGGATATTTTCACTGTAAGTACTTTGCAGAACAAATGAATGCAAATAATAATATGAAATATATATTTTCTCAGCTTGTCGTAAACTTGCAGATTCACTGCAGTGTAATTTTGATCATAACAATATCTTTAAAAATAGCAAGAATATTAAAAAAAACTCTACAGAAATGCGTTTGTAGAAATGGCGCCATAGAACTCAGAATTCTTCTGAATTCATCAGTACCCAGTAAAAGAAAATTCCGTAAACGTTACGGAGAACTGCAGGCAGCAGAATTAACGGGATCATTCCGTGAAATGTATGATTTCATAAATGTGCTATCGTAATAATAATGTAAAAATAACGGAGTACTATACTATAAACAGAATAGGGTGATTGAGCCAACGCATGCCAACGCATTAACGTTAACGTTAACGTTGGAGGCGGGAAGGAAGGAGCCACGAACTGAACTACCCAATAAACTAACTGAACGTCATGAGTGCGCATGAGTGGTTCTTCCCCTCCCACCTCTAACGTTAAGGTGGGCATGCTCAATCTCACTAATACCTCCAAATATAGTTGTGTAGTTTTGTTTCTATATTTGTCACTAGAGGTTACATTCCATTTTGCAATCATTTGGGTTTTTTTAAGTTGAAATTTGCTTAGAAACAATTGAAAAACATGGAAAACCACAGTCTAGAAATTCGACCCAGGAATCCAACCCAGGTCTTCTGATTGAAAAGCTGATAGCATAACCACTGCCCAACTATCTTAGTGACCTAATTTTTCTGATTTCCAGGTTATGACTAGGGTGTGTAATATATGGAAAGTTCCTTATTTTGGGGTACCTTTGAAAGAAATTTCTTGTATTAAAGCGAAAAAGGAATACTGACACCGACATTTTCTTTGTTCATCATACGAAATGAACTTGAATTGATTCGATTTCTCAACAGAAGACACTAAATGCGGAAAGTATCTTGGACCAATTTAAAAGATATATCTCGTTATCTATAGATTACTGGACATTTTCTACAAATTTTACTCGCCTTTTCCTATACAATTTATGGATTTTTATAAATGTGTACGAGTCTCTAGTCCCACTTGCGATACTGAAATTGTATAGTCTCCTGATTATATCCAATGCCTTGATTAAATTGTCTTCGCCACGATACCGCAAAAGGTAAACAGCTCACAGGTAGTCCATCGGGGAAATGTTGCCAGATGACTTCGCCTAGATAAACTTAACGCACGATGGTCTCTCATTTGCATCCGACACGATGATTAATGACGGTCTAACGAAGCATGTTGGTGGAAGCTGGAGTCAAAATGTGTGGCAACGAAGGTTCGTATACCTGCGAAAAAATCACGGCAAGCAGAAATCTGAGTCCTGGAACCTGCCATTAAGTAATTGAAACTTTTAACAAGAGAACAAGCTTGAAAGCCCCGCAAATTGATGGAAAATGCGTTGAAGCTCCCAGAAGACTGGCAATACGAGGCGCTTAATAAGTTGGCGGGATTAATACACCCCCGTCGCCGCTGCCAAAATGCCATTAGAATAACAAGTTTGGCGAAGATCGGGTTGAACAAAGTGTCTCTTTAGTGTACACCAAACTGTCACACACAAAGTTGAATAAGTATTCGCATCTGTGGATGATACACAAAAGGTTCCCTTCTGCTTTAGTACAAGTCAATTCAATTCAACTTAGTTCACTACAGTCAGCAAATAAATGCCATAAGATGGTAGGGTCGTACCAAATTCAGTGGCGTAGCAAGGGGAGTGCAAAGGGACGCCAAAGGGGTTCCCAAAGTTGTTGAATTATATATTATAAACTCATTATCAAGACCGGATCTTGGGGATAAATCTCCCTCTGCCAAAGTACAAGAAATTTTACAATTTTCAAACCGAATATAAAAAATATAAAAGAGGAAAGTGTGATTTTTCTAACGTCAAAGAGCTATTTTTCTTAGGTAAAAACGCAATTTTTCTGCATTTAAAGTGCAATTTTTCTGTTTTGAAAAATGCCATTATTCTGCATTAAAAGTGCAATTTTTCTTAGGTAATAATGCACCTTTTTTTAAAAGTAAAAGTGTGATTCTTAAGTTAATATCGGAAATTTCTGCATTATAATTTTTGCAATATAAATGCGATTTTTCTGTTTAAGAAATACAATTATTTTGCATTAAAAGTACTTTTTAACTAAGGTAAAAGGGTGATTTTTAAGATAAACACAATTGTTCTGTATTAAAGATGCGATTTTTCTAAGGTAAAAATTCAATTTCTATTTAACCTGGGCCACTTCTCTGCTCTGCTGGGCCCTGCATATTACTAGAGATCCTAAATATATATGGTCAAAATAATTCACCCCTTGATTATGGACCCTATCCGCCCACCTACCCTTCCCCCTTAAATGAGAATCTTCAAATATATATTGGTTATTAACGCAAATACACTCGTACCTCACTGTATGTTCCTAGAAACTTGTCACAAAAAGCAATATGCTATATAACGGATCATTTATTTCCATGTGAGGCCATACAAATTTCATATTTTCATAGATCTTGTACGAGGCCCATTACTAATGCGATTATAGAATATCTCATTATTGTAAGTTTTCATTGCATTGGGACCCACTGTTTTAAGTAAGATCTCATAGTTGTCCCCTAAAATATTAAGAGTCTCATTCCATAAAGTCCAATGGGATATAATCCCATTGATGGTGGGTTCTCATGTGACATCATTTCTTAATTGTCTCACTAATCTCACGAATCTCATTAGTCTCATTGTAGTTTTCTAGGAGACCAAATGAGATCTTTCTCTTGGGATTAGCCTTAATCCGGTTTCGCCCCCTTTTATGACGTATGGGCCTTATTCGTGGCATTATCACAAATGCCACGCGTTATATTGCACCAGTAAAATTACTGGCTAATTCATTTGACCAAATGCATAAAAGCAAGGCATATTTACAAATGAAAATTTTCCAAAGGTACATATGCCACCAATAGGGTGTAGAACCAGAATAAGACTAATTGAAAAAATGTAAACCACGTGACAATCTTCATCTCTGGCTTGGAAAAAAAGCTCCCAATACACGTGCAGTGCCAATCTGCCGCAATATGGGGCCGAAAGTGAATCCATTTGGGAGCGAGGCTTTCGAACACGCGCTATAATTTGACAACCCTGACTTTTTTGCATAAAAATGAGCCCATTTTACCTGCATGTACATGCATTTTCACTTTGTTGCAAGGCTAGAAACTCTGGTAACAAAGCTTCAAAGGCAAAATGAAAAAAAAAAAGCAGCAATAAGCTTTCGGGCTGAAAGAGACCTATTTGCAATGATTATTTCCTTCGGTCTTGGGGGCAACTGACGTTGACGTCAAAGAGCCTCGTGACGCATTTGAAACGCCAAAATTAATATACTCGCGAAGACCCCAAGGCCCGAATTTCAATATTCGAAAAATTCGTAGATTCCGAGCGTCGGGTGCGGGAATACTAATGAGAAATTAAGAAACGAGGGTGAGTGGTGGTGAAGAAATGCTAATTTCGTTGGATTTACCCACTACGATGCCTTAATCTGGATGGGGAAAGCGAAAATTCTCCCCCTTTGCTTTATGGAACAGAACTGCATGGATATTTTTCTTCTCCATAAATAAAAAAACAAGCAAACAATATTGTACAAACGAAGTAAAAACTGGACAATCTGCATTTCATATATTTCATATTCTGTTTACAAAAAAAAAAATTGGGAAGTTTTCCAACTAGGGCAATCGTGCTTGAAACATTTGTATTTGAAGTCGTCACAAGCAATTACAAGAAGTGCATGCAGTCTTCAGAACGTTTGGCTAAATGCTATCTAGATCCATGAAATTTTGTATAAAGATAATGAGTCAATAAGCTCCAGGACACACTCACTAGATATAAATGTACTTTTTTCCATAATAGACCCGGTAACCGTTTCAAAATTAGTTATGTTTTGGATATTCTTTGACAAAAACTCACTAAAATTGCGAGTTTAATATTCTTGCAATTTCATTGCTATTAATATGACCCATTTGGAAATGAATTTGTTGATACACTGAGTATGATGTGCATACTTAATGTTTAATTTTACTTCAAATGTTACTTTTAATAATGTTTTTAGAGGTTTAAAGTGCATTACACGGTATAATCATTGGTAATTGAAACTTTTATATTTAGTGAGGTATATTTATGAGCTATAGATACGGTATATCTGAAAACTAGCTGGAAACATCAAAACATTTTATCATAAAATTACTCGTGTATCAGGAAACCTTACTAAAACATTTTTAAAAACCTATTGGTTAATAATCTATAATACCTAAATGACGACATTAAAGAAATCGTCAAAGGTGTATTAAATCAGAATAGCTACATTATACCAGGAAGATATCTTGATACCTGAAAAATACCAGGTATATGCCACGAGATACTGATTAAATAAATAGCAGATAGCATTAAAACATTGAAACAAAGTACCGTAACTATTTATACTCAAAACTTCAATTAAGTGACATTCTATTAAAACCATGCATCTAAATTAATATCATACATTATTTGTTCAATCTTCATCAATGGATTTGCCAAAAAATTGTAATCGAAGAAGTTTTGTAAGCTCAACTTAAATAAGTTGTAAAATTGTGTTAAAAAAGTGGTGAATTTGGGTAATTCACACTCACAGTGACAGAGAAGTTTGTTGTATCAAAGTATTTCATCACTTACAACAGTTCCAAAGTGTGAAGTAGAAAAGGAAAGTTGCAAGCGTCAATTTCCAACGTTTAGTTCTGAAAATTTACCACCACAGGTGGTCATCAACCGAATGTGACAATGATGAAACGCCTCAAGTACTCTAAAAAGAACTGCTCGGATCGACCATGGTGTTTAATGGCATGAAAGCCATTTGTGGTACCAGCTAATCATAGGTAACAAAACCTGTGTTTTACTACATTTTTCCATCAGGGCACCGGTAACATGCTTCAGCATAGTTTAAAAAAAAAGGATTTGTGGGTTCGGTCTCTGTTCGTGACCATAATTCTCTTAGTCAATATTCTGGTAACAGTACACCTGCCAAAGTGTTTTCCATTAAGTGGTTGCGCCATCGTCGATATTGATGGCGTATGCATCTCTTCTCTATACAAGAACATAGTACGTGTTAAAGCCATTTCATCTAGGCACAAAAAGCATCTTATCGTATGTCCAGCAGGGCGCGTGCCACTTCCGTTTTTATTCTTCCGAGGATTCCCACTAATGGCACCTCCTGCATAGACAACACAATACATGCACGTCTATGGTAAAGTGGTCATGGACGTCATGGAACGTGTCCAGATATGATCTTGTTTCTCGTGGTGTTGCTCTTCTGTCACGGCTTTTTGTTGATTAAATTCACCGATAAAAGGTCATCCTTTAAGTGCAAGAGCTTGGATTCTCGCTGTGTTTATCTAATAAAAAGGTACGCAAGGATGTATAATTTGAATAAAATATCAGAAACCTGATGACTAGCGAATTTTGGGGAGTCTTCCTATAGGTATCTCAAACAAAACAAAAACACCTTTGCCAACAACATAAAATAAATTTACAGAACATGTCATTTTGAATTTAGAAACAATTTGTCATTTGGAAATGCATACTATAACAATAAAATTAGTATTGTATCAAAATGGATCAGATTCAGTACTGATAATTGGGCAAGTTTTATAATTCAGTGTTTTTTAAATTAAATAATATTTGTCAAAACAACAAAATACGTATATACAGGGTTGACCAGAATTCCTTGCCCCCCACCCCCCCCCCCCCATTTTTTTTCTTAAATCTTATGGAAAAAAAAATGTGTGATTAGATTTTAACTACGGCCATTTTGTTCATGGAAATCCGCATAATAACTTTTGACCGAGAAGACCGGAAGAGAATGGCATGTTTGTATGAAATCAACCAGTCCACTTTAGGGAATTAGGTCGATAAAAGAGATAGTTGGCCTACCGTGATGTTTGAGCAAACTTATGTAGTATTTTGTTGGCCAGAACCATTTTTTCGGCAACATTCACCGATTGCTCTAGATCGAGGCGGTCGAGATCAAAGGGAAAAAATGTTGCCACTTTACTGCGCATGCTCAGTAGTCGGTTCAAATGGCGGGTTTAGACCTGTGAGTCTGTGACTGAAAAAAAGGTAGCCCAACCCGACCCCGCGCATATATATGTATGTATATACATAATCTAGTCGAGTTGGGTGACCTTTAGGCCGGTCACAGGCCTAGGTGGATACACGTCTACTTTCATCAACATGTTGCCGAATTCATTGTTTAAGGTTTGGGTTTGATTGTTTGGTGTCTGCGTGTTGCCTTCAGTGGCATCTGGTACATCAGGTACTAGTAATGACGTTAATCATGTTGAATCACCAATCACGTGTCATACACAAATACGAGGGCTGAACAAAAAGTTCCAGGACAGATTTTGCAACATGTTTTTGTTTGCATTTGCCTTCAGTGGAGACGCACCTCAATATGGCATTTTGGAAAATACACAAACAAGTTTGCAGAAACATAAAATTAAAACTGAATATTGCAATCAGCAGAAACATAAAATTAAAACTGAATATTGCAATCAACAAATACAAAAATGCACTTGTAGAAGGTAACATTCAAATTCTGATATGTAACAGCATCACAATAATGGTATTTCATTTAGTGATATATTCAAATAGCAGTATTTTTCCCTAAGGTTTTAATAGCTTTGAAACCTACATCCCCCTTCATGTCGTTATACGTTCTTAATACTCTTATAGAAATAGTAGCACGAGAGTTTAATTGGATTTCGCAAGATATCGCTCTTGAATTAGTCTATAATTTATATCAATTAAGCTTTATCGATCAATGGTAAAACGAATCCTATACATTTTCCATAGAGCAAGAAAAGAAGGATAGGAAAACCAATCAAAACTGCGAAACTGCGTTTGGCAAAAACTGATATTAAATTACCATAAACTGCAACAAATGTTACATGAAATTTTGGGTAAAAAAATAGTCACTTTACCAAATCCTTACACAACTAAAGGGAGATAAAATTGTATTTCAGCGAAAAAGTAGCCTTCCAGAACAAAACATCTGACAGGTTCAGCACTTACAAATGAATAAAGCTTTTTTCTTTAATAATCGCCTTTAAAAGACACTGCCTCAGACATCTCCAGGGGCAGTTGAAGTTCGGACACAAAATAAATATATCCTTGGAGAGTTTGAACAAATTATACAAGACCATTTAATGGATTTTTTTGTCCGAAGAAGCTTATAGACCACGACACAAAAAAATCAAAAAAAAAATTCTATTCGTAATAGCGGGAGATCCTTGATAAGCTCTGAGAGCGTTACTACTATATAAAGCAATCATTGAATAGAGTAGCCTGTCTATAGCGATAAACTAGAAGCACGACCTAAAGTGTGTCCACGTTTAAAACATCCATGTAGAGATGTCAAACACTTTACCTTAAACTCCTAACCAATTATAGAACAGGATTCAGTCTAAAGATACCATGCATCTATATTTTCAATATTTCTGGGAGAGAAAAGTGTAACAAAAAATATATTTAACTAAATCAACTCATAATACAGTGGAACCTCGCTTAATTAACGAGCACCTCGCATAACGAGTGATTCGCATAACGAGTGATTTGCATAACGAGCAATATAAATTGTAAAAAAATGACTCGCTTAACGAGCGATGTTTCGCATAACGAGTGACGTGGATATGGGAATCCCCGAATTGTGGGATGGAACTTTTCGTGCCATTGGTACATCAGTCTGGTTTCGCTTAACGAGTGTTTCGCATTACGAGTAAGACTCCGGCACGAATTATGCTCGTTATGCGAGGTTCCACTGCATTTATAAAGTGTTTCTTACAAGAAAATCAAACAAAATAATATTTTAAGTAAGCTATAGTCTAATCTAATTTCGTATTTGCTATTTTTGTATAGGATTCAGACATCCAAACTATAGAAAAGTTAACATTTAGTATGCGAGTTTTCTTATCCACTTTAATTTTGCTGATGTTTCATTTATCTCTTACAATGCATACTTTAATTCCTCTCATTTGGCTTTTGAAATAAGCGTAATTTCATTTCAAGACCATCTTAATCATTTCGTAAACCATTTCATGAATATTAATCTCACACATCTGCGGGGAGTAAAACCAAAGCTGAAATCCAAAATTGAAACCCAAATGTTTAATATTTGCCATTTGAGATATCAAATTTAATAAAATAATTGCATGCAGAGCATTTGTTTAAACTAATTATAACCAATTATGTACGAGTATATGAAATTATAGTATTCTTCAAATTATAGAGTTTCAAAAGCAGACATTCATGTAACAGTCCCATGTTGAAAAATTCGTATGGAATATATATATATATATATATATATATAATGGTTGATGAAAATAATAAGAAATTCGTGCAGAGAAATTCAATTCGGAAGATCGCATGCCAGTATATATTTTTTTACAACTGGAATCCATTTTAGCATTCTTAATTGCCTGGCTGATTTAACGAATCGTTTTAATTTTACTGTACCAAATTATGTAGAGACACGTAATATACCATATAGCATCACTTGGCTTTTAATGGTATATTTCATTTGAGATTTAATCTCATGATAGAACCAAGCAGATTATGCGAGGTTGTATTTAACGTTGATTAATGTAAATATGGTCTATTTCACCTATTTCCACAACATTCATAAAACAAAATTTAAGATATTTGAGTGTATATACGGTACTAGCATGAAACGTAACGTTCATTAGATGAAAATTAACTTTGCCGAAATATTCAGAGCACAAATCAGCTATTAACGACCCATTTAATCCTATTATTATTATTTTTTAAACTAGTGCAGAACGTTGTCAATTAATGCCGTTATAATTAAAGAACTCAAACAATATATTAAATTAATTCCATGAAATAAAAATGCTAAAATGAATAGGAAAAAAGCCCTTCAGATAAATTCACCCACACTCAAATTTTATATATACAGTACTGTAGATTGAGGCGATGTTTTGATGGTAGAAAATGAAAGAATGAAATTACTGTCACCATATAAAGTTCTTAAAACAACATTGCCCCGCAGACTCTCGTCAAGCTAATATTCCATCTGACATCTATTTGCTGATCTTCTCCGCCGGAAGTCAACCAGAACTCAATGAAACGAGCTATTTTTATCAGGCGCTCTAAAGAATTCGGTGAAATTTGTTTTCTTGAGATCAAGCATTCCCCATGGCCTCCATTCTCTCGCGAGAACCCCTGGGCATCCGTTGCCATGATGCCTCACATTTTCCCCTAACGACAGGAGTCATTGGCCTTGCCCGTCACAACCTCAACGCTATTTGCTCTGTGGAAAAAAATGAATGATTATGTCTTGCCTTTTATCAACAAAGATTTGAAGAGCATCTTTCTGCAAACACTCCAGACAGAGTTAGTCAACTTTCTGAAATCCATTGCCGAGCGAGAGCTTTTAGATGCAAGTATTGTCAGGAGCTAAGAAAACTCGCCATCTGATTTGCAAGACAGTGCTCAACATGCCACAAAAGAAAAATCCTGCTTAATGTCGTAAAGAACCGTAAAATGTGGATACTTTGGCCAGTTTTGCCCAGTAAGGATGTCATATGCGGGCTTCAATGTGGCTTTTCCAGCCAGTTGGAGAGAAACACTTCCGTCATATCATGGTGACTTCTCAAAATTCTAAATTCAGAATGTTCTAAATTATGGCTATTTTTATTGGAAAACATGTTTTATGCTAATGTTGTCAAACTTTCATCTCGGAAGGAAAAACTAAAACCGCTGTTAATGAAATGGGCCAATATAGTGGTTGCTATATGACTAAACTACTATCCATATGAATGAGGCGGGAAGGGTAGAGCCACGCATGCGCACTCATTAATTTAGGGCTGATCAAAACTTGAGTTTATGGAATTTTGATCATTTTATTCTGCATTTTATTTTTATTTAACTCTTAAAGTAGGATTAACAAGTTTTTTTCTGTTTTGTTTTTCGCGGAATTAGTTGGTAACTTGTGTTATGATAATATCAACGTTGTGAGTATATAAACTCCATACATGGGCATAAAAAATGGAAAATTTTTATAAAACTTAGCGAATATTATACTTAAATCGTGTTATGAGGTTCAACAACATTATGTTAATTTTATACTATTTTGGTGGGTTCAAAGCCAAGTTTTTCTCTGACTTAACACCTCATGCGAGAAAAAATAAGATTCTGAAATTTTATCTCAATGAATACAACTAAGATTATTTAAACCCGTGCAGTTGCTTCCATTTTTTATAATACATTTTTTGCCGATGAAAAACGAATTTGCATCAAATCGGTTGAAATGTGCTTGGGAGCATGCGCTCTTTTCATGACCTATAATACATTTCAACAGATTCGTTTTGTAATCAGATAAATCGGGTGACATATATCCTATTCATTTAAATTTACAAAGCAGCTCGCATTGATACCTCATCGCTCGTGTGTACCAACATCACACATGGTTAGCAACGACACCGCATGGCTCGTCTGAACCGACAGCCTATTTATTCAACCATAAATGGTGAAATCTGATGCATAGTACATCACAGCGCCGTCAGCACCCATGTCAAAACATGATCACTTAGAATCTATATCACGGTATATCTTAGTGCAATTTACTGTTAGAAATACCAAAATATCAGGGCAGAAATTAATAGCAACGACATTCAATTTTCCATAGACAAACAGGGAGTTATATTTGTTCAAAAATTCCATTTAGCTTCTTAAATATTTACGAAGGCAAATGTCACGCTTCCGTGTTTGGCCTTGCATGATTGCATCAATCTTCATGGGTATGGAAATTGTTGATCAATATTTATTCATTTCTAGTTATGAAACAAAACAACAACTTGTACCTCATACGTTATATATATTAATCACGTTTGCAATGCTGCAATGGTATACGATCTTAAAAAAATGATCTTACGGATGATTGATGCAGTATCAACAGATCAGATGCTGGGTTATTAATCCAGGATTTCAGATATTACAAGCAGACTGGTCAATATTTTGCTGTATTTTTTCACCGTGGATACATAGCTCAAGCGAATGTGATTTTTTAATCCTGATCTGTTTGCTGCTATCAGAACTCCTAATCCTAACAACATCTTTCCTCAGTATAAGTGATGCCAAGTGGAATTATCACTACTTAAACTGAATATATCAGTATAAAACTTGTATATTCCAAATTTCTTAAGATTAATTATAAAAGTAATAGACATGAGTATCAACACAAATATGATTTTCTTAATAAGGAAGACGGATTTTCTGACACATTGTGACAATGACAGTAATTTATACCCAAAAAATTGGCTTCAAACATATTTTAATCCCAAACTTGATGTTTTTGTTTTTTTAAAATAATTGTACATATATACTGTATTAATTATCATCGTATAAATACGTATAATAACGAATTTATTTATTACCACAATTCGTTAAAACCATTAAGTTAATAGAGAGATCCCCAAACTCACCGTTGATGACAATTGAACAGGCTGTTTTTTTCGAAAGGCACATGTGCCTGATAACGATTCCCAAAAGGGAACCAAACCGTGTCTTATTTCCAAATGCACATGTGCCTGATCGTTTGAGGGAATAATAAAAAAAAACATGGCGGCTCCAAGAACGTTTTCACTGTTGGAACATATTTAACGCGATTTAGACAGTTTGCGCATGACGGAAAGACATTAAATCTAACGGCGCTCCTCCTAAATACCGTCCGTTCAGGGTATTAATCATGTGACTGGTGGACGGTGCCCTGTCGTCAACGTTGCCTGCTAAAAGGAATATAACAGGGAATTTTACCGTATTTTTTTACCGTAAATTACCCTACAGTAAGTAAATCGTTCGGAGATTACTAAATCTCTATTATCGCCAAATTTTTTCGGAAATAACCATAAACATATCTTGTAAACATAGATTGCCCTTCAGCAAAACATTTCAGAATGCACTCTTGTCTTTTTTATGAGGGCAACCATTTTAAAGGACATTTTTAAAACTCAAAAGTTTAATGTTGCTAAAGGATTTCATCAGGCAACATCTCTGATAGTCAAACGGTATGGTTTTTTTGATGGGAAAGTTTTGAATAAAATAATCTACAAATTACACATTTTTAAGTTTTGTCACAATTTTCTGCTTGTTACAATTTACTGGTATCTATCTGTATGGTGTTAGACATTGATTGCATGAACACAAAGATATTGTTATCTAATATTTGCTGTTAACAATATGAGAAAAAGGCTCACCGTCATCGCGCTTGATAAAGCTTTATCCAATTATTGCAATAATACCATGATTCATGATATTTCTAACTATGACTGTCATATGCATGTACTTTGTACCGAGAATGAATCTTGGTAAGTAATATGTAAGCTTAGGATTACCCTTTCGTAGCGATTGTAAGGAAATGGCCTGATGTCAAGTTAAGATTAGGCCAATCTTCTCCACGATTCACAGAATTCTGGTGAAGATTAATTGCTTGACACTGTAAATCTTCGAATCAGAAGCCAAATTCTCGATATGCATGTATATGTCATGTATATGTGACCCTAAAGTTGTTTCAGAAATATAGCATGCAATATTCCCTTGATTCATTTTGTAATAGGATTATATAATTTGTTGGATAAATTTATGCATCTAATTACGTTATAAGTTGTTTTGAATTCAATTTTAAAGCATACATATATAAAGAAAAATAAATGATTTCCATTAAATGAAATGGGTTAAATCTAAGGGAAAAATGTATGAATAATGGGACAGCTAGATATTGAAATTTAAGTTGATTGGTTATTAATTAAAAAACGTTGCAGCCCATTCCACAAAATTGAAAAGTAGCCACTTGATACCATTTAAGCTATAAAATTTAGATATATAGATGACAATTTTGCAAAAATTCTCATTTTTACATTAAATTCGGTATATAAGGTATATGGTGATATTTATAATTACATTTATTTAACATGTATAAATAGAGGGATATGGCATGTGTATAATCATTTACATGTAGATGCTGTTTACTAATGGACAGTTTGAGCATGCCAACGTCTTTATACTGACCTTAACTGTAATGGCGGGAAGGGAGGAGAATGAACCAACTGAACGTCACAAGTGCGCATGCGTAGTTCTTTCTTGCCCTCTATTACAGTTAAGGTCAGTATAAAGACGTTGGCATGCTCAAACTGTCTAATGATGGTTACAAAAATTAAAATTGATATTCAAGTTGCATATTTTTGTTCATTTCAGAACCTGAAGAACCAAATCATGACTACTAATCTTTGGGTGCAACAGGTAAATAATTTTAATTTTGCTGTTTGAGGTGTTCATTTTTGCCCAGTTGTTAAATGTCCTATATCGTTTGTCATGTATTTCGTTTCACATCATCTTAACTCCTATTGCATCCCTGTCCCATTACATTTTTTATCCATCAAAATTTTCGGGTTACTATTTAGCTTTTTTGTGTGTGCAAAAAATCAATTTTTTGCAAACAATCTTTGAACATTCCTAGCGTTATTTATATTTTTCGACTAAGTTCTTCGTCCTATATTTTACATAATCATTGACAGTTCAACAGAAAATATTATGCTTGTCCGTAATGCCTTTAATAATTGACCAAAATAAGCTTGTTTTCGCCGGCTAAACACAGATTTCTTGAGATTTCTGATAAAACCGTCCAAGCGTTTTGTATATATGCTTCATATCGTCAAAGAGGCCGCCTCATTTATTCAAGTTTGACATCACGCACCAATTATGCTAAGTCGGAAAAACCGCAAACATTTCGTAGACAATTTATATAGTTATTAAAATATTTCAGATTCTGGAATCCTATTATATTGCCTCAATTTATGATGTTCCAAGGCGCGAGTAACATTTTGTATTTTAATATCGAAGTGCTTTGGTGAGCATATTTGAAAGAAGAGTAAAACGTGTTGATAACCTGAGACGATAAAAGTTTCATCCAAAATTAGACATGACAAGCATCGGCGGCAAATGGATTTAAAATTACAATCCCATAATGACATTACCAACCAAAATGGCTAGGTGATTATTGTTCACAACTATATCACGGACCGATCAAAACCACTTTGCATTCCACAAATTCAGCTTCCTCCAACTTCCGCCGTAAACTAATTCCCAAACTTCCATTCGAATTTTCGTTTGCTTAATTAGACTTTTACCTTCGATTAGCATGTCTGCAAGCCATGGATGCAACCATGAGCAACATGGATGACATGTACACGAATGGAAAGAGGGAAATCATAAAGTGTAAAGCAACCCATCAAACGTTCTATATACGTGCAGCAGCTACTCATTCAGTTACATTTTACTTAAAAAAGCGGCAAATCCGTATATGCTATCGTTCTGTACTCAGTTAAATCCATACATTTGACAGGAAAAGCTGAAAGAAATATCCTTTAAATTTATTCAAGATGAAAGAACTTCCCGCATTTAGTATCCATTTTTGAGAAATCAAACCAATTAAAGGTAAAATGTCTGATGAACAAAGAAAATATCGGTGTCAGCATTCCTTTTCCGCTTTAATACAAGATATTCCCTTCAAATGTATCCCAGTATGAAGGAACCTTCCATATTTCATATATTCCACACTTCACTTGGAAATCAATGGTGTTAAGTCTCTGATCTAAGTGGGATCAGCTTTTCAATCAGAGGACCTTGGTTCGAATTCCGGGTCGACTATCTCAACTGTGGTTTTCCTTGTTTTTCGTTTTCCAGTTGTTTCCAAGCAAATGCTAACTTACAAAAAACAAATGATTAGAAAGTTTCATGTGACCTCTAGGGATAAATAGTGAAAAAAACTACAGGAACATTGTGGAAATGTTCCATTATTTTTACGAAAGCATTCCCTTATTTTTACGGAAGCATTTCCTTATTTTTTACATAAGCATTCCCTTATTTTTACGGAAGCATTCCCTTATTTTTTACATAAGCATTCCCTTATTTTTACGGAAGCATTCCCTTATTTTTGCGGAAGCATTACCTTATTTTTACGGAAGCATTCCCTTATTTTTTACATAAGCA
The DNA here is from genome assembly GCA_033995625.1 of Ophyiulus pilosus. Classification (NCBI taxonomy): domain Eukaryota; kingdom Metazoa; phylum Arthropoda; class Diplopoda; order Julida; family Julidae; genus Ophyiulus; species Ophyiulus pilosus. The sequence continues at coordinate 23,997 of JAUJYV010000803.1, forward strand.
TTCCCTTATTTTTTACATAAGCATTCCCTTATTTTTTACATAAGCATTCCCTTATTTTTACGGAAGCATTCCCTTATTTTTACAGAAGCATTCCCTTATTTTTACGGAAGCATTCCCTTATTTTTGCGGAAGCATTCCCTTATTTTTGCGGAAGCATTACCTTATTTTTACGGAAGCATTCCCTTATTTTTACGGAAGCATTCCCTTATTTTTACGGAAGCATTCCCTTATTTTTACAGAAGCATTCCCTTATTTTTACGGAAGCATCCCCTTATTTTTACGGAAGCATTCCCTTATTTGTACGGAAGCATTCCCTTATTTTTACGGAAACATTCCCTTATTTTTACGGAAGCATTCCCTTATTTTTGCGGAAGCATTCCCTTATTTTTACGGAAGCATTCCCTTATTTTTACGGAAGCATTCCCTTATATTATGGAAACATTCCCACAACTTTCACGGAACGATCCCGTTAATTCTGCTTCCGTCAATTTTCCGTAACTTTTACAGAATTAAACATGTAGACTTCAAATATCTGAAGTTTCGAAGAACGGTTTTGTACCCAACTTCTGTTATCACGCCGCCAAAATTATTTATTTGTTTACGAGTAATTACAAGTAAGCAGGCATTTGATATGAAATTTATTATAGAAATATCCATAAATAATAAAGGATACTAATTAGCAATTTGAAATTTATGTAAAATTTGCGCACCGACTCGTTAGTCTTAATTCTGTTGTGATCATCCCACTACACACACTGTTAATAATTCAATTGTAATGTATGTACAAATTTCAATAATATTGAGCTGACACAATTTTATTCCATACTTTCAATCCACCATCTTTGCGAACCGAAATTTGTAGCAACATTGCATGCAGCAACAATAGTTCAATGTATAACATCCGTGACAAAACCTGCACAAGGGGCACTTTAAAGCTACCAAAGTGGCTATAGTGCACTGCCTGCAAGCACACAACAGCTATGTTTCGCTGCAGATGACGTGTTTGGAGGCAGCTTAATAATACGATTTTTTTTGTCATTGCTCCCTTTGTTCTCCCCTGATCACATCGCGAGGACGCAAATTAATCCCCGGCAGGTTCACCTCTTGCCGTTAATTAATCTGATTCCCGGTGGGCACGTACGCAACGAAACCGAGATCTGGCTTAATCAGCGAATTAAGACCGCATTATGTGCTAGTCCATATATAGCTCGGAAGAACACAACTCGGGTCCCTCTCCCGATCGACTTATCGATGACTGGGCAACGCAATCACGAGAAAGACAAATATTTACGTCCCGACACAATTAAGACAAGAGCCAACGTCTTCCCTATAGTCGCAGTCAAGGTTCGTTAGGGATTTAGGGAACGGTTTTACGAAAGAGTCGCCACCTAGTGTGGAGGCATGCAACCGTTTATCAGGTATGAACAAACCAAACAGTTTGTACACGATTGGGAGGAACATCTGTGGGTGGAGGACATGGCCAATGTTGAGTACTTTGGAGGTGCATGTATAGAAGTTTTAAGAAGGTCTGGAAAGAGGACATACATGGCAACTGATATGGCAGCTGCGCCTCATTCACCAGGGCCTCAGTCAGTGTCAGATGCAATTTGTGTGGGAATGGTACAGAGCATGTGAACACGGTTTTTGCTCGTGAATTGCATTGGCAAACTTTAGAGGTGGGATGGTATTTCTACATGTGGGGAATGGTTGAGTCTAGAAATGGAGATAGCAACAAGAGGATATGGTGTGATCCAGTAGTCTGCAAAAAGGTTGCTGATGGGATTATACAAGCTCAAGAGATTAGCTGAAGATAGGCTGCAGCGAGAACAAGGAAAACGAGGGGGTCCATACAACTGTTGGGTAGAGTGAGGCTAGCTAGGTCAGGGAGAATGTTTTGCAGCGCCTCCTAGCGGAAGCAACCCATCTTAAAGGGCCTGTTACGCATTTCCGTTTCAGTTGATTGGGACAAATTTAGGGGCTGTGACACGAGGAAGGAATAAATACATCATTAAAGAAGGGGGTTGATGGAAACCCCAATCTACAAGCATACATGTAGTTTATTCTTAGCGCAATTTTCATTAATACATTGCAATGGCGGGCTTGTTGGAAACAATCACATCTTGTTTCACATATTTTTGTGTCTAATAATCATTTAAGAAGTAGACATAATCACTCTAAAACACTGATGGAGCTTCGTGCTAAAACGGATGCTTACTATTGGTCCTTCTTTTTGCATGCGATTAGACGATGGAATCATCTTCCTAGTGATAGTGTAAATTCAATTAAACTTCAGTTTCACAATGATGTCTAAGTCGCTATGACGTAGGAGAATTCTCCTGAAAATGGGTACAACCCCCCCTACCACATAGCATTCATTTGCTGACTGTAGGGTACTGAGTTGAATTGAATTGAACAAGTGCGTTTCTGTGCAGTACTTGAACCACCAAATAAAAAATGGTCTAATATCCCCACACCTTAAATCCTGGGTCTTGAACAAGCAGACCAGTGTTTTTCAACTCAGGGCACACAAAATGGCGCTTAAAATTCTCTCGAAACATTAAACAGAAAGCTAAAGTTGTCGTGACACATCAAATGTTTATAAGAAAACATTTTCTCTTATTTTTTCAAAGAAATAAAGAAAAAAATTCCTTTTAATAAAATAGACTGATTAACATTTCTTTTGCGTTCCTTTTTGCATACTGTTTTAATTTCAAAAGTAAAATTTAGTTTCCTTAAAAACGAAATTTCGGTAAATTTAGATTTTATTTTGCTACAGCATTTTTTGGCGGTGAAATATGACATGCTCCCCAGTCTCCCGTATATGAAATACCCCAAACTAAGCATCTAACCTACATTATGAATCAGTGCACTACCACCATACTCATAGGTTAGGTAAGGTTAGGTTTGGGCTTTTTGTGCACATTTTTCATGGAATTAATGCCATATACGACACATAATATGGTATATATGCACGGTAGAACTCCTCCACTTAGGGCAGTTTTTTCACCAATTGCTACGATGCGCTACGATGACTTTTGCGACCTGATTAACACGTGCTTACACTTGAATTTCCAGACGTGGTACGATTACAAGATGATATGGAACCCTGCTGACTACGGTGGAGTGGAAGCCATCAACGTTCCAGCCGAGCAAATCTGGCTACCAGATATCGTTCTCTTCAATAAGTAAGTTGCCATTCAATTATAGTATCGGAAACGCTTGCATCAAGCCAGAAATGCCATGCTTAGATTCTATATACATATAGCTTAGCCAGAAGTATACACAAGGATATCAAATAAAATATAAGTACATTTGTAAAGTACGCTTGTCAACAGAACCCAAAGTAAATTTCGATTTAATCAGCTTTCTACATCAAAAGTTGGATAACATACAAATTTACTTGGGTTTATCAATTGTCATATTATTATGCGACGTTTGATAACACTTCCAAATTGGAACATACATTTTACTGTTTAAGCTTTACATAATTACCAACGACATTTATAAAACTTAGAATGAAATCTTAAAATATTGACCCCACATTCCTTCTTTGAATAGAGAGTTTGAGCCAGCCAACGCCTTAACGTTAACCTTAACGGCGGGAAGTGAGGAGCCACAGACTTAACTACCCAATGAACTCAATGAACGTCATGAGTGCGCGTGACGTTC
>JAUJYV010000804.1:0-27661 GCA_033995625.1 Ophyiulus pilosus
ACTGGCAGCTTTAAACTGTGCTTTCGAGGGCACACCGCTGGCGCCACCTATTGACAAAAAAATTCCCCTTTTTTCCCCATAGACTTTCAAATTATGCAGGGGCCTGTAGTATAGAGGGGGCTATGCTCAAACTCTCCAATTCCTTGTAAAGTCAATGACCTTACTAAAGTAATACGATGGAGACATGCTGCCATCTGTTGGCCCATTTTTCAAACTGCATTGTTGAGGATCCTACGGAGCCCTAAAAAGCATGTTTCGATTATCCTCGCAAAAGGGTAGGAAGGAATAGTATATGTGGTGTATTAATAAATTTGTATTGAATTTATATTTTTCTAAAGAGCCATTCAAAAAGGAAGTCCCCTTTTGAATGGCCTTTTTCAATACCAATCTATCCTTTTGCGAGGCTAATCTTCAAAATTTATGAAATCTAATATATGGAAGTCCGTAGAGTTTCACCCGCTAATCTTGTTCTTATTGGCCCAGTGGAGCCAAATTGAGCACACGCCCAGCCGGGGCTCCGTAGCTATAATTCAGTTGAGAAAGATTCAAAATGGCGCTGTCCTCGTTGCAGAAAAGGAAAATGACTTTAGGATTGCTATTTTTGATGCAAGTTATTCAAATGCGTCGTCGACGTTTAAGGGAAGAAAGACTAAGAAGGGCTAGAGCTCGAATGGAAAGGTTTCGAAAATTTTTTCAACGGCAACACAACGAAAGAACCATGTTTATTACAACGTTGACCACGTTACTGATGGAGATGAGTTATGGCACATCTAACGAAAAACTATAACCCGGAGCTTTATATTGTAATTACATCAAGGAAATAATGGAAAGCAAAGCAGTTTCTGCGATTACGGTATTTATTATTTACTGCATTTTAAGTTTGCATAGTTGCTTTTAGATCCTAGGGGATTATGCTCGCTCATAACTTCAGAGCAAGAAGACGAAATCATGGCCTTTGACCCTAGAAATTTTGCATATTTCAAGTCGAATCGGCAAAATATAAAAGGGGAATTACACTTTTTTTGCTTGTATGTCGCAAATTCTTCTTTTAAACACTTATTAATCTTGTCTCCAAATTCAGAAACGAGCATAAGACAATTTTTTTTGCATTATAAGTGTGATTTTTCTTCTCTAAAAATGCACTTTTTGTTCATTTAAAGTACACGCCTTTACTTTATTTTTGCAGTCTAAAACATTTAAATTTGTTTTTTCTAGCTCACTGATCGTGCACTGCTGTTATTGAGTCTTAAATACCGTCATCATTCCATTGCCGTATGCCAGTTTCTCAGATATGAATGAACACAGCAAAGAACAAGACTGGACTGAAACAAAGCCTTGGATACATTTGATACGTTCTTCACTAAAGTTGCTCCATATCACCGACCAATTTCATTTTATCTATGTGAGATATATTGCAGATGAAATGTGATGTGGTTATAAGCTGATTTCTGCTGTCAGTTAAGGTTGTTTGTCAAGGATTCATTGCACCCTATATCTTAACTTATGTCTTGTCTGCCTTTAGTAATGCACCATTGCCCCTTATGTATTTACAATTGTTTAATAATATATACTGTTGAAGCCGCTTAATTTCACAGCGTCCCAGCAAGCCGAAAATGTGAAATTAAGCGGGTTCGACTGTATACATTATCGCCAATACTATTTTGTTTGTCCCACGTTTATCCAAAATAAAATTGCTGTTTTATGCCTTATTTTTTTGTTAATCCTGATTTGAAAGAGTTAAAGATGGAACCACTTAGAATAATCAGCATTTCTGTAAATCTTTTTAATAGATCTGATAATTTTTAGGCATTGAAACTTTGGTTCTTAATCTACTTTCACATAGCAAATCAAATGTATTGATTATTGTACTTCTGTGTGATAACTTATTTTATGCCCTAACTTAATATAAAGCTTGGTATATGTATTTTACTCATCTGGCATATGGCATTTTTATGCTGATTGTAGGGTACTGAGTTCAATTGAATCAAAGCTTACTTTGTATTTGTTCTGTTACAACTTTGTTTATTTATTCACAGTGTATTTTAATTACATTTAAATAGAACAATCATCCGCACAGTTGTTTATTTACAGTTTTTAATTAAAATACTTTCGAACTTTGTTTCGTATTACTGTATTTTATAGTGGGTGTAATCAGCTTGAAATGTAATCCCTACTTTTTGCCAACCATGAACTAATAGCTATGGAAATTATGCTGCCATTGTTGTAGCTATAAGTTTATGAAATGGAATACCTAGATAGTTGGCTTAGTGGTTATGCATGCTATTTGCCTGGCAACCTTGAGACCCAGGTTTAATTGAACGATTGGGTCGGCCATCCTGATTGTGATTTTTGCAGCTTTCCATTGATTTTTGTTCAAGAAAATACAAGGATAATTCCTCTGAAATCTGTCACGACTGCTACCCTCACTCTAAATTTTCCCTAACCTGCATTGTCGTTTAGGTCATTAGGGTTGTTACAGAAATAACAACATGCGACCAATGAAATTATTATGTATAAGTTTAATAAAAGTTGATTTTCATATGGTGGATAAATTCATTTGAACGATTCATGGGTGAGCATGGCCAATTCTACAATTAAGATGAAAGAATCAATTAAATGCTGAAATAATTCCTCATTTGATACATTAAAAAGCAATCAAAATTAAGTCATTTTGCCAACTCTTGTGCGTTTCAAATTGGGTGTAATTATTAATATAAGAAATTCTGGACCTTAGTTCGTAGACATATATATTGTTTTGTTGATGTTATGCTAATTTTCCATTAATATAACCTAACTTATCTATTTAGGGTTATCAATTCAACTTTTGTTATATTTGAATTTGCCGCCGAAGAATTAATATTGTCAAGTCAGAGTTTCGAAATATGGTGCATAGATGGCGCCACGGTTACAGAAGGCGCGTCTTCATTTCAAGATGGAACTCTCTTATGTAATTTGATTTTATTGTTCTATATACATCTCATAATTGTGCGTCGTTTTCTAATACTATTGTAATGGCCGGCAATCACGATACTTATAAAACTAGCGCTCTGTCTAGTAATACTCTAGCCGAATTAAAAAGACTAGTTTGGGGAGCGGAATTGAGAGTGGAAGTATTCCAAAGGTGGTCACAAGGTAAAGCTGTCAATTCTAATATTTTCTCTTATTTAAAGAACAAAATTCAGATAATCTATAATTATAGTCGCATATTTTCATAGGTTTCACTTTTAGTGAATATGAACCAACAGCATTGGAGCAATTAGAAGGTGGGCCCTGCGCAGTAATTGCACCTGTACAAGCGTTCATAATAAAAAATGGGATTATGAATGGACGTATCGATGACTGGAGAAATGCTGAAGGTAAATTGATACCAAACACCGCATTTGGAAACTGCACATTGCTCTAAAATCAATCAGAGTAATCAAACAGCATCAATTATCGCAAAGATTCCTCGCAAATGATCAGCCTGAAGTTATTACTGATACTCATTGTTATATGCCTGCTAATGTGATTCCTCATTACTTTTGTTGTTGCAGAGGAGCAGAGTCACAAGTTATTGATATGTGCACTGCAGGACGTATTATGCCAGTGCAATAACAACCATTACATAATTGCTTTCACCGAACCGCGGATGCCTAATGAGAGCAAAAGCGACGAGAAGGAGGCGAGCGAGTCAACGAGAGAGGTTTCTGCCGTGTCCGAGAGTGGAAACGGCAAGGATGAAGAGAAGCATTTTCATTCCTATATTAGGTGACCGGTTTAGGTTAGTCTAGTTTGGCAACCCGGAAATTGGAGTGAAGATTTTGCAAACTTACGTTTTGGAGCCATCTCTCTATTTTCAGGTTAGCTGAAGTAGATAACGGCGAGGAACTGGAGAATCTTTTAAACGAGAAACTAAGTTCTTTGAAGGATCCTTTCGGCGTCATATTATTTTTGTATTCGGTTCTGCTAACTAAGGTACAATTGTACAGTGTAGTATTTGCTATACTGATACATTTTCAGTTGAAATTATTTTATTTTATTTTTGTTATGCAGGGCATCGATCAGGTTAAAAATGAAATGGAGGACCCTAGCGAACCGCTCATTGATGGAACCCATGGTCACGGCAGGTGCGCATCGCCTATTATGATGTCCATTATTACCCATTACTATATTTGTTTTTATTGTAAACATTTTCATATTTTGCCTGACTTATTCTTTCTTATTTCAGCCAAAGTCTCATTAATTTATTGTTAACTGGGCATGCAGTTTCCAATGTGTGGGACAATGATAAAGATGTCTCTGGATTAAGTAAATGTTTTTTTTATTTTAACTTCTTATGAAAAATCAAGATGTGAATTATTAAAATTTCAATCTTAGATCATTCTGTTTTGATATCTGTCTAGGTGTTGATTCAAAAATGAAATAAAAAATAATACTATACTTTGAAACTTTTTTAAAGCTATTTTGAGAAAATTAAGATATAAAAACCTTGAAATCATTTTGATTAATAATTCAGTAATTGTTTGTTTTTGCTTTAAAGAGTTAAGAGGGATTTCTCATCAGCCTGCCGTAGGCTTCCTTACCTTACTGGAGCATCTTAGGTATTGCGAGGTAAGACATTACGGAATATGACTTTTCCTCGTTTGCCAAACCAATGGAAGAGTGAAAGCGTGTCTAAGTATGTCATGGCTTTGTTTTCAAAAGGTAGGATGGTTTTTGAAGTGCCCGCAGTTTCCTGTTTGGGTTTTGGGTAGTGAAACTCATCTCACACTATTGTTTTCTATGGTATGTAGTCTTAACGTTTTCTCTTGCTGCAACATTTTAAGATTGTTTTCCACAGTATTCATACTTTTCTAACTTAGGAAAAGTCGTTATGCACGCCTGAAACTCCTTCGGCTGCTGCTCGAAGAATATTCAAAAGCTTTGATCCTGAAGGTATGCTTTTCTTGACATAGCCATTATTTTCAGAGCTTGTCTTTAAATTATCAACAGACCTGAGGGAGTGGTCCTTTGGGAGTTTATGGAACTCTTTTATAGTAAAAATATTTTGAGGAATATAGTATTATTGCTGTGTACTTGTGTGCCTTATACATATGCTAGGATGGCTAATCACGACACTGGCTTCACACTTAAGTTTCAATAAATAAATGGAAAGTTTTAGAACACCTAATTTTGGATGATCTCAAGTAGAATGAATGATTAAGTTCCTATGGGGATTTTTTTATCCAATTCTGAATGCAATCTTTGAAAGATGCCCTTTTGGTTCATTAATTGCTATTAATAATTCGTGCAACCTGAACAAATAGAGATGTACTGTGTGAATAACATATTTGATTCTGTTCATTCTTTTTAGGAAATAACTTCATCTCTGCTGTTCTACTTGAGGACGTTCTGAAAACGTTGGATCTTTTTGCAGATTCGGAATAGTAAGTTCCAAAGTTTATTACAATATTATACTTCAATTTCCAATGTAATCTTTGTCGCTATCTTACCATTTTTAGCGTTGAAATGATGAAAAGAAAGCTTGACAGCGAAGGATTAGGGATCATTCTTCTCAATGCTTTCATGGAAGAATTCTTTCCGGATGAACAGTCCAATCTTCCTGAAACATTTATTTTGTACCACTATAATGGATTGAGAAGATCGTGCCCCGGCCAAAAGGTAAGATTCAGATGCCTTTGTATATTGGATTTATCTATATTTTGGATGTTTTTTTGCGTGTTATTTACCGGAATAAGATTATTTTTTAGGTTATTTACCAGGAAGGAAAGGCCATGCTTCTTGACTTTGAAGTTCGATTGTATTCAGGAAATGCCCCTATTTTGACTTGCTTGCAGACCAAGTGGCCAGGATTGGAGGTCGAATGGGCATCAAAAACCGTTCCTTCGTTAAATTAATCGACCAAAATACCAACGCCCCATGAAATGAACTTTCCAGTGTGGTATTTGGTGTATCATTTTATTCCGTGACTAGGGTTCCCAAAGGTAGTTCATTAGGGTCGCAGTTTCTTCATATCCATTTGTAATTCGAGCTTCATCCATGTCAGATCTAATGTAATGTAATTTTTCTTCGTTTTCCACCCATGTTTTGCAAACACTATATCTTGTATGCATGATATGTTTCATACGCTTTCTCACCAGAATCGCATTCACCAGTGAATTTTTTTCTCACGTGCACGTTATTCCTAATATGTTTCGTTGTGAAAGATATGTTGCAGACACCGGTTGTACATACACCTGAAATTTTCTATTTACCCACATTTTTATTAACTCTTACAATGTATTCGTTATTCGAAACCAAATTCTGTTATCGTTTTAATGGCTGCATTACGGGTAGATGAAGTATGAGGCAGTATTTTTTTACACGTGTTCTGGAGAGGATTTGACGAATTCTTCTAATTACTATTTATTTTGACATGAAAAATGAGCGATGATTGCTTATTATGACTTGCTGTACATTTTATTCTTAATGAACATCATCAACAATTCCTAATGTGACTTAACTTTTATTTCATGGATAAAATATAATCGTACCATTTCATGGACTGATATGGGTTATGCTAGCTTTATTTTTGAAATACCTGTTCTTACTATTAGTTATGCAAAAAACATTTTTCATGTGTTAATTTACAAAAAAATTCGGAGTAATTTTACAAATGCAAATGTTATGGAATTTAGAAAATAAACTGTAATAAAGCATTAAGATCTAAAAACAAAATAACAATAGCACCTGAAAATTTGCTATTCAATATTATGCCTTATTTTGATTTTTTTTCAGAAAAACCAAACCAAAATAATCTCTTTATTAATGTTCTTTTTTGTTATTTATTTGAAAATAATTTCTATACAATTTGAACATTAGACAAATAATTTGATATCAAATTATATATACAGGAGGGAAACAAAAGTATTGAACAGTTGGCAACACTGCATGTTCTTCTCAGTGTGTTTACACATTTGTAAATAAAATATATGGTTTGTAGTGATCTTAATGTGAACAAATTCGCCAGTAACTGTATTGAAGGCAAAAAATGGTTAAACACCAAAAGAAATGAGGAGCTCTGACAAGTTTTTCCATTATTTTGTCCACGTTTGCAAGATACGGACGTAATTGGCCGGCTTTAATCGATAAGAGATACAAGTTCAAAAATTCCCGAGACGTCACACGGCAGACAATGCAAATTCAGATGAGGCGGCCTCTGAAAATTCCAGCCATTTAATTGTGTTTGCGTGGTCAACAGTTTATTAACCCTTTTGGTAGCAGTAGCTGACATGGTTAGGATTTTCGTTCTAGCAAGATAGCAAACTAGTGAAGCGTTTACTGAGATGATGCAGCAAATTAATGGGGGGCTAGCGTAGCGGCAAGTTCACTAAAATTCTTCGCAAACTTGAACCGCTTTTAGAAAATAAGACAACGCAATTAAATGGGATTACTTTCCAGTTGCATCGTACGTTGGTTAGGATTTTTAGCCTCGTAGTTGAGGTCATTACCGCTAGATGCGCTCCCGGTCCTCCACGAAAAATAGTCCGTCGGAAGTGAAGGCGCGTGTGTGAATAGGGACCAGTTTCCGGCGTCTTACGTTCCATTTCGGACGAACGTAAGTGCAATTTCTCTGTGAGAATTTTTATTAATTGGTAATTTGGGTGTGATTAGTGCCCTGATAACGACACGACTGTGATTCTCTTTGGATGTACCTGTCAACGCAAATCTTTTCTGGTAAGGACAAAGCTATTTTCATCCTCCTTTTACCCGTTACCCAATATTTCTGCGCGTTTTGACAGTTAGGCGCGCCTGCTACTCTCTCGTCCTGGGCAAACCCAAGGGTTTTTTTTTCGTTCCTCGGAGGATCACTAAAAGGCTGCATTCATTTCGTTATGTGGTGATCGAGCAGGGTGGATTGGCCTAGCTTTCATTGCGTTACAATTTCGGATATTTGAAACCAAAGTCGGATATTCCTTAAAGCTTTTCAGGTCTCTGGATCTCGTTTCAACCAAACATGAAGGTAGGACCTGATACCTCTTTCTGCAGAAACATTTTTTTTTTTTTTTTTTTTTTTGGCGCCTTTTGTACATCTCCAATGTATGGTTGCGCCATTCCAGCACATGATGATGGCTTGGGGTGTGTGAGACGCAGTCTATTTTGAATTCTTGAAAATTCGGATATATTGTCAGTAGCGGATTGGGTCGAAATGTGTCTATTGCTAGGATACAAAGGGGACCACCTACAATTATTATATAATATAGTGTTTTTCAACTGGTGTGCCGCTGGCCGGTAGCTTGTATGAGGCTATTTGAGTGGGAAAGCTATACAAGACATTAATTATGTGATATTTAGTTGCTGGATGGTCATATATTGTCATGTATGGACCGTATTTATCCATTGAATGGCCATAATCGGACTATTCTTAGATTTCGAGGTTCTACATATGGGCCATATAAGCCAGAAATGTTGGACACGGTGTAGTCAATTTATACTTGAACACATGTGACCAAACTTTTTTTATTTATTACCCTTCAGAGCGATTATGTCTAATTTCTGCCCTAGACAAATATAAAATGTCAATTATGTCCATCCATACCACATGTTTTTTTTTTCTATCCGAGCATTAGTTTGCTACTATCATTTAATTTTTCGTAGAAATAAATAAAGTTTTCAAAACATACTTAATTGAAAAACTGAACAATTAATATTTTTTTTTTCGAAATAGATGTATATTAAAATATGTTATTAAGGTACAAAAGGTCATTAACATTTATAACATGTTGTCTAATGTTGAAAGGGGTCCACTTGCCATCGGGGCAAGCTGATACCCTTGCAAGTCCGCCACTGGATAACGCTTTAGTTCTTTGTACACCGAACCCGATAGCATTATGCCTCAGCCTGTAGTTTAGTCAGGGTGTGAATGCCACGCATCATGAGTCAGTAAGGGCGACTCCTACGTCTTCCATACTGTCAACGCGATTTGAAATTAAAATGATATCAAGTTTGTATCTTGAGATTTAGCCTCGTCGACGCTGGTCTTGCAGGAGGTACCAACTGACCACCTCTGTATTTTCATTGATTGCTATGAATAAAAAAGCTGCTGCTTTGCTATTGATAGTGTTTGTTTAAGTAGGCAGGTGGTATCTGGAGGGCACTTAATAATGCACTGGTATTCCCGCATATGGAACGCAGTGCTGTGTCCTGAAATGTGCATAGGACGGTAGGGTTATTAATAAAGTTAACCAGATATTTGCGATAGAAAATCCATATGTACATAGCACAAATCTTGCCGGATATTTTGTCGGTTAAATGTACAGCTTGGAACAGTTTTTCAGCTCACGGCACATTAAACTAGGCCTAAAAGTATCACGGCACACCTGAATGGGATTCAAGGAACCAAAGTGATTGCATAACGAAAACCTGTTTCCAGCGAAATAAAAATTTCGTTGCTTTGTAAAACCTAGTAATATAATTGAAATTTCCCGAAATATAGAACTAAATTATACAATTGTATGGTAGCATCTGTTTTAACAGTTGTTTTTCAGTATTTTTGTTTTATAAGAACATTGTTTTATCTTATGCGGCACACCGATTTAAAAATACTGGCTTAAAATATGAACAAAAATATGAATGAAAATCCGGGTTTGGCATTCATCGTCGTTTGTTTAACGGTGAATTCATCAATAAGTTGTTGGAAATGAAAACTTGTGTTGGTTTTCCTGCACATGCAGCGGTTTTTTTTTCTCATTTATTTCACTGCGAGATAAAGTAGGCGCACGGCATCCTTTTTCCGTCATGAGAAATGGCAGAAGATAAAGGGATGTTCGTGCTAAACAAAAAAAAACTATAGCTATTTACGTTCTTTTGTTGCTGTTGCTATAAGACGTTATAGCATGCAATTTTTATAGTTATTTGAGTTTCCTTATAACTTGGATTTTCTTATGGTCGATCTCATACTTAAAATAAGGGACCAGCTTTTCAAGTGGTAACATATTTGTTAAACATGATTTAGATTTCGCTAGTTTCCGGAACATGTACACTGTTCAAGCTGGTTTCATCGATTATTATCCTAATCTTGAAAATCTGGTGCATGCTATAGGTCCACCTATTGATAAAGTACACAGAGCTTTGTAACGCATTTACTTCATCTCAACTAGAAATGAACATTTCATAAATTAGAAATTAATGAGCATCCGGAGAAGTTACAGCTGCGTGAATTTGAGATCAACCTGATATTGTTGAAAATGTGTTATGGTGAAAGTCCACTTGTAGTCCTCACGCGGCTGGTATCGGATTGCTTGGCAAGTTTCTATTACTTTTAAAATGCAAAGTCCGTGAAAATGTCATTTGCACCATCACCGTGTATCTGGTTTTGACGAAACACTTGATTCCGGTGAAGTTCATTCAGTAAGTGGTGGGAATATTTTATTTTTTCTAGTACTATATGGTAGTGACGGGATGTCAAATTGTATTATATAAAATCTACAACTATTTTGAAATAGCAATGAGGGCGTACCAAGATTTATAAAAATCTCGTATCTTGCCATTTATTTGAAATCAAGCTTAAAAATAGAAGCCACTCTGCAACAGTTAGTTGAAGATCTGACCTATGTCTGGGGGTAATTCATGTGTGAGCTGGTATAATCATTACAAATAATTCGTAAGATTTTTGGATAAGTTAAAGGGAAACTTCGTCGTCACTTCCTTTCGCTTATTTCGCATCCTTCCTGACTATTTTCATTTCCAGAAGCAATTAGTCTGCATCCTCAAACGCGACGATTTTTCCAATAAGAAAAAACGACGTTGCATGTGATGTAGGATCCGGATAGGCATCAGTCTAATCAGGGAGTAAAATATTGATTAAGATTAAAACGAGAATTTTCATATAGAATATTAGCCGTGGCTTCCAAATTCGGGGTAAAAATAATTCATTAGTTTCTCTATAATTCGGCCAAGGCATGACTTTCTCCCCCTGCTATTATATGATGACATTATAGGAGATGTTTTTGTTAGAATTAATTTCAATTTGTATATGACAAGGTTCCTTGACTAATAAGCCTGTGTTCAACATGTCCACAGTTCATGGTACAATCTCGAATCAGAAATTCTTTTGCTATACAAGTTTCTTGTGATCGGATAATAATGGATTTGACCTGATTTCCAACCTTCGTTTTTTATAATTCACTATAAATAAATTAAGCAGCCAACGCAGATTATAGTGGAAACCACTAAATGAAGTTTCACGTTTCCGTTCAAAAACGTAGTTAATATTAAAGCCCAATTGATCTTTGTTAATATGGATTGGGTTATCATAATTTATGTGACAGTCCTTAGTCCTGCGTATGAATTATGAATTATTACTTACAGTTACATAAGAACAAGTTTGATCACTATGTTCTAGAAATGAGAACTTCACTACCTATATTTGTTTAAGAAGTTAACTTTTGTTTCTGATTGTTGTATATGTATAGCATTTTGACCTCATTGAAAATTACAAGATTGCACAATGTGTTTTGTAAATGCGACGACGGCCATTTTTGTTTAGCACCACAATTGCATTCAGACTGGTAAAAGTTTGATCAACTACTACGATTGTATTTCCTACATTGGGGGGAAAATGTAATGTTTTAAACCGTAAATCAGTGACGAAAAAGTTCCTAAAATGGGCGAACCCGGACCTTCCTGTCTGGCCTAAATAACTGAAGTCTAGAGTTCAATGTTATTTAATACCGGTATGTAGTTTTTTTTATCGATTTGAACTTTTGTTTCTACTTTTTTGCAATTAAGCCTTCTTCATAACTGGCCAACCCCTTTTTTTCCAGTTGCGATTATCACGCCTATAAGCACGACTCCCAAGGTGTTAAAATGGGATGCGTTTTTTTGTTGTTTGTTTGTGTTGTTGAATTCATAAGCATCCTTTGTATGCCAATTTATCTCTGGCTCACGTAGCCGGTATTGACTTCCGCATTTGCATATCTGTCACGACGGAACGCAACACCTTCGCGCATACCTCCTTGTAGGCCAGACGAAAACGTGGCCTACCTGGATCTACCTGTTTTTAACCTACAAACTTGGATGTGAGACGCGTCAAGAACAATTTTTTGAAGCTATCACTAACACGGTTTTTCGAAAGCGTTATTATGGTTCGCCTCTGCGGGTAGACAGACGTCTGCCATTTTTTTCTTTTTTTTCTTTCCTCATTTTCAAATCCGTGCTCAAAATCGTTTACTCCAAATAACAGGCATGTCTCAGAGCCTGGTCGACGTCTATTTTGTCCGGTTTCTTCTTCATTGTTGACAGCCCGGTACCACGCCATATTGATTTAAAGGGCAGGAGTTCAAGGTTTTTTCAAATTAGTCCATTCTCCCTGCAAGCGCTTCGGTTGTTGAATTGCTTGTCGTGGTCACGCATACTTTTAAGGCGGAATTACAGTAGGTTCGTTTTCACCAACTGTCAACAGTCCACATCTGCGGTTATGTCGAGATGCTGGGGAGGGATTGGGGAAACAATGCGAATGCTCACTTGTTGCTAATTGAATTCGCGAATGGATTCAAGATGATCGGTGCTTTGAATTGAGATTTGTCCCTTCTTTGAAAATTAGCAGTCTTGCAACTTGTCCTATGCACGACATGAAGGACAGTATGCACCAATTGTTGTACGGTTGGTAAATAATACCGTAATACTGTTGGTAAATGAGGTATGGTTGTGTATGTCTAATTCTGGGTGGTCCAACGCGTGACCCCTCGACAACATTCGGGAAATATATAAGACTTAAAATTACGGTTGGATCATTGTTGACATATATTTGTCATTAACTCTTGCTGTGCACTTAAGTGTTTATTTATGGAAACGAATGTAATGAGTCTGAGATCATTGAAATCAGGCTCGGAATTCACCTAAATCGAGAACTGAGCTTGAATTTCTGTGTAAAACAGCAGTTTATGTTGGTATTTTTCGTACCGGAAATTTCTGTTAATTGGAAAATTTCTACATAAAATGCCCAAAAAAAATTTGTTAGCAATTCTCTAGAAAAAGTGACTTCTATGGTTAGAAATGAGCCTTGGAATCTTTGAAGTTTTTCCAACCAATGTTCAGGCTTATTTACTGGAATTTACAACAGATTTTTACTGTTATAGCGTGCGGCCCGTTGGCATACTGTGTGGAGTGTTTTTGTGACACTTTAGGACCACTCTAGTCTAGTCACTGGTGGATCCCGAAAATCTGTTTCTGTATTTCCCATTGTCGTGCAATTTGTCCTAACAAGACTCAAACTTAACATTCTTGAACTACTTGTTGATACTTTGTCCAGGATCGAATCTGTGATAATCTATCGTGGCCAAACTCCTCCTTGTCCCCCACCCCCACCTTATGCTCTGGGGACCATATTTGGCCTTAGATGAATTAAAATCGGATATGGAATAATTGTTATACGATTTGTGGTGGTTGCACAAACATTCCAAAACAGTAATCGAAATTCCTGTCTGTCCAGTAACTGAATAGAAGTTGTATTTGGAAAGACGAAACATTAATGCCGTGCTGTGGGAATCCTTGCATTGAAAAAATGCATTTCGCATGTTGAGCAGAGGTGGCATGCTTTGCCAACAATGAAAGGACTTCGACCTAGCTCGGAATGTTGACCTTATAGGCGTGCTTAGGAATTATTTATAGAATAATGGAAGAATTATTGTTATCATCGGCGAGTTTGGCCAGTGCAAAAGGCGAGAATTAATTAATAATAATGGATTTTCTTGGTGTTTATGGCGAAATCTCACACGGGCCAAGATCTCCCAAGGTCTAAAAGGACACGGCGTGGTGCAGGGTTGGCGAAACATTGACGTAGGTTGTAAAACGCGATGCGTTGGCCTTGTGTCTGTTATCATGAGTGCATTTTCAATGCAAAAGTTATCGACTTGTAGTTTAAACGGCTATGTTCTATTTTACGAGTATTTCCTTCTACGCAAAGATGCAAACTTCATCGGTTTTGCACAATCTGCTTTTAAAATAGGTTAGGATGAGCACGTTCTGGTCCACCTCGTCATTGTCTTGACGTCAGTAGTCGACTTTTCAGCTAATTGGGACACGTAGGGGACCATTAAGCCGCTGCCCTAACCAGGCGATTGGACTTTCTTCCTTTACAATTATCCCAATTTCCCAAATAACCGGAATTCACTTTAGGGGAAAAAAATGCACCAGTTCAGTATTTTGAACAGCAATAATGAGGTCAATTAAAACGTGTATTTCGTTTGCAGTTTTAATGAAATTGCACTACTGCGCTTACGAGTACTGTGTATGACATGGTTGGTTAGTATATACTTGCCAATGAACGAAATCTACACAACTTAAAAGTTCTGTTACCGTTTAGTTCTGGTACTGGAGGAATAATCGTGTTTACACGTGTTCTGACAGTTTACCATAATAATGTAGCCTATAAGGATTGATTTAGATGAGATATTGGTTTTGAGATGCATGAAGGGTTTGTAAAGGTTAAAATGGTTGAGAAAAATACTGCATGGAAACAGTTGGACGACGTGGGTGACTGGCAGTATAGACATTTTTATTTGTTACCAACTCTTCTACACTTTTACATGCAACTGCATTGCATAATGGATGTGGCTGAGTTATTATGTATTTTTATGTCATTATTTGAAAGCCAGCTGTATGGTAATTTAATATTTCTGATGGAAAATATGTGTATCATATCTCCAGTTGGAAAGTTGACAGTATATACACAGTGTTTAGACCAATTGGGAAATCGAATGTCACATGTTTTTTTTGTTTTTTTTTAAATTCTGAAATTTCGTGGTCTCTACCAAGCTTAACGTCGTGTTGACTTTTCTGTATGACATAATTTCTTAAGTGCAGTAATGCATTGGATAATTTTACTCGCCGGATTCAAGTAGACTGGAAAGTTACTAGAAAAGGAGGCTAATAAATTCTTGGCGCGTTCTTACCGTAAGACCTGACCTGAACTGTAAAAGTTGTGGAATGCCGACTATGTTTTTTCCACCCGAGGGCTTGTTAAAACCAATGATGGCCTCTTGGAGAAGTTCTCGTTTTTTACCCCCGCTAAATAAGGGGTCTCAATCGCCTAATTTAAAGCTTTTTTTAACGTTGTAATCATAAGATGAATGTTTTATGCGCTTTCAAAATTCTAAACGCATTAGAGAGTTTGAGCCATCCAACGTTAACGAAACGATAACGAGAAACAGCGCGGGAAGCCCAAAATGGCTTTGGAATGCCATGCTTCGCATTGGGGTAGTCCTTGACATTCCAGACCGCCAGCGCTGTTTCTCGTTATCGTTTCGTTAACGTTGGATGGCTCAAACTCTCTAGTAATTGAAGCACTTTATAGAAAGTATATAGCGTAAGAACATCCAAAAAATGGCGTACTTTATAAAATAATCCTTTAGTGTATTGAAGGGTGAAGTCTTCTTTTGCAATGGTGCTTGTGTGTGCTCTAGAATGTAAGGGGGTTATTTATTCTTCATTCTGCGAAATATCAGCTTGGTTGTATCAATTAGATTGCTCGTGCACGTATAACGTTCGCTCATATATGGGAAAATATCATGATCGTATATGGTCGCATATTAGCTTTTATAGCTTCCGTTTGCAATCCAAATTATGCATCTCCACGACGATCGATGGTATCTATATCGGGGCTATATATTCGGTGCAAAGTTGGCCAGCGTTTAATAAAGCAAGAATTCGCTTGAGTTCAAATTAAATGATGGGTGAATAATGCGAACTTTTTTAAGTAGACATTAAAACGGGACTGCGATGGGCCAGCCATGAATCAAGTCTAGAGAAAAAAGGGATGGATTTATCAATTTTGACTAGAAATGATATGGAGGAGATTAGGATTTTAGGAGTACGCCCTCTGACTCCAGGCTTAAGCCAATCCAATTTCTAACCTCGAAACATGTTTCAGCCTTAATTCTGCGCTGTAACCTTGAATACATTTTATTTTCCCTCTGAATCGTAAATTTCGTTTACTATTCTAGAACTCCACATATTGCTCCTTTGAGATGGTAGCGGCACAACTCAGCTTGTCGATTTTATGATACTTGCACAAAATGGCGTCTATACATTATTTGGGTTTGAAAATTTAGGGAAAATTTTACTAAAGAAACTAAAATTGGAACGTTTTATTGTACCCTTCATGGTCAAACATGATAATTACTTACGAAATGCAAAGGGTGACTGACAAGCGGCCTTGACAATCGGGAAATGGGCTTGAATTTTTTAAACCTGAAAAAGTTGGGAATTATGCCTGAAATTTGTGTTACACACCAGTTTATGCTGGAATTTCCTGTTCGCGTCTGGAAATTTTTGTTAATCGGAAAAATTCTATAGAAAAATAAAACCAAAAATCCAATTTAAACAACAACAACAAAAATTATCTTGATTTGTTTGACAAATATTATGCAATTAGTCATGCCAGGGGTCCTTGAAAATGTAAGTCATGAGCTTTGGAATCCTTGAAAATGTGAGGAATGAGCCTTGGAATCCTTGAAATATGCTTGAATTTTTTCCAACAACTTTGCTGGATACACATGTCGCAGTATATATGAAACAATGGGCATGGTCATTGTAGCAAGTTGCAAGCATTGTTTTTTCTTCGGTTAACTAAACACGTGGCTGCTAACGAAGAAGATATTTTATCTTAGACCAACCAAGAAAGCATGTCGTTAATTCTCTTTTAATAACGAATGATAAATGTGCCACTGCATTGTTCAGTCTGGTGATAGTGGGCATGGAAAGACCGTCTGTAATTTAGCAGCAAACGATGGCGCCAGCCATGAAATGATACTTGGCCACCATTCCAGACCTGCAGAATTGCTCAGTTTAACGTTTTTAGCCATTCAAATGAAACATTATTTTCTACATGTTCTTTTCTGTGTGTAGATACAATAGATTCTCGTTACCATTAACTTTGGTATTGTGCTGTAGAATTCTTTCACATTACCATCAATGGTTAATTAGTTGCATGCAGTGAAGTAATTAGTATTGCTAAATTACAAGCGATATTCAATCTAATGTTCGCGAAGTACCTTATTTTATAGCAGTTTAAACGTGATTGATGAGTAAAATGTACCACAAATTGAACAATAAAATAAGTTTTATATCGATGGTTTTTACAAACTCCTGGATAATAATACCAATTAATAACAATGCTTAATAACGAAATAAGCTGATAATATATTTTAATACGTGTAAATTAAAAAAAATCGTTCGTTAACTATCGGCCTTTATAGTTGGTTGCATCGTTTATAAGGTTGACGTGAGAAAAATGTTATGGTTAATGCGTTAGTTCTTCACGAAACAGGAACTAGAATCTGAATAGAAATTCATAAAAGTTCCAGTCTCAACCTTTACCTTGATATTTTTTGTGTGTTCAGCCAGGTGTACTTATCAAGGTGTCATTAACCTGCTTCTCCCGAAAAGCTATGGTGTGCAGTTTGAACTGTTGACTGCTTCGATAACACCTGTTAAATTCTCTCCCAAGAATGCAATTGTTAGACAAGCATGATGCCTCCTTTAGCATTTACGTAATTTCCCACGTAAAAAAAAAATAACAAAAAAGACTGAATGAATTTTCTTATCCCATTCATAGTCTTTATAATGCCATACTCAAAGCTTGGTAAAGTAAGTTAACTTAAAACAACGCTAAGACCGCCTTTGGGTGAAGCGATTGACGTGACCGAACGGAGGTCGATGCACATATGGGGTGTCTTATGGTTTAACCGGTTATAAATTGGGTAAATTTAATGAATGGATTTAAAGGTCGTACTTAATAAATATCTCTGCTCACTCGTACGATCATGTTTTAGACATTTTAAACACAATTTACTTGAGGTCTAATATCGTTGTCTGATGGTTAAACAGACTTGCTTATGTGACCTGTCTTCGAAATATACTGCCCTTCTGTCTTCAGGGGAGCAGACAGATAGTTTTTAGAGGATATGGATAGGAATATGTTAAGGATTCCCATAGGCAGTAAGATGGCAGACATACTGAACAATATAACCATGTCATTATCGTCAATTGACTGTTTTTGTTCGTTTCCGGAGTTCTAATGTCATCTTAGTGTTCTTTTGGATCTTAGCATGTTATATAAGTATTCTTCTATCAGTTCTATTGAAAATGATTTTATATCCGTGTGGAAATTCCAAGTTAACGCGGTTAACTATGAGTCATGTGCAAAAATTGCTGAAGCTTGGAACTACTCATGACTGTTGGGAAATTGATGAGATCATGGATAGAAAAGTCATTAAGCGGGTTGTAGAAGGCGGCTATTTGGCGGTAAAATTCCCTTTTGTGACATCCATCTTATTAACACTGAATTCTGATAAAATGTCCAACAATTTAAGAAAATTTACCAACTTATTCAACGGTGACTTTAGGTGCTCTCTACCAGAACTTCAGAATGTTTGGTTTTACTGACCATCCTGCTAATGAAATGTGGTGAACTAACTGATCATTTGTTTTCAATATCACTCTAAACACTTTTTTTTGTGGTAATCCCAGATGGTAAAAGATTCTGGGAAGAGCACTGTATAGCCTAATTTCTTACCATCCCCTTAAATAAGCCAATGTTAAAATTACGTAAAAGGCGAAGGACAAATTTGATTTCCAACTAAGCTTCAACTCGTAACTTGATATCGTTGAATCAACACTGATTCACATATCTTGAGGTCCAGTTTTGATAAGACAATGAGCACTTGTACTCGCGTTGAATGCATAATGTTAGCTTCAGCCTGCTTGATTTGTATGCGCAAGTTAGACTTCTGCAATTACTGCATCATAATTTGACCAGTTTATATATACAGGAAATGAAACTTTCCCCACTGACTTGCTGCGCCACTAATTTGTTTAATGCATCAAAAATGACCCTGGCTGTTTAATTTAATGTAGTTGTTGCCTGTTGGTTTGAATAGTAATGTCAAGTCGTAACTTGTATTGTTTTGAATACTTCCGTAATAATTTTGAGATTTTCTAATTCAGTTCCATTTAATTATGAAATCACGATTTTTTTTTTTTTCTCCGTTGCATAGTTTATTTTGTCAAGACATATTCTCAACTTAATATGCGATGGCAGACTTTCCAAATTATAACATTGACCGCATTGCGGAACTTGAACGGATAGAACATATTGCATTCGTCTGCGTTATATACTAAAGTTGGCACTATACCATTTCGCTTAAATTGTGATCAAACAGTATTGAACTTGTTATATTTGAAATATTGTTGCTATTCCCACATCGTTCAGAAATTGCATCATTACTTGCAGGTATTCACCGTAACATCCTATTTAAATTGTCCAAATTGCGTGGAACAAGCACCTTCAGCGGAAGTCTGTAGCACCATTTTTTTTTTTTTTTTTTTTCTGTTCAGAATTTTCATTGACTGCTCTGTGGTGGTTAATGAGGGTAAAGTAGTTCAGACACGAAAAAAAAAAATTTTGGAACAGCAAGATGCCTAGTTCTCTGCCTACTTAAACATGACGTTGTAATATAAAAACTAGTCTGCTCATAACTCTATCACAAAGGGTAACTTTTGGGTCACGCCTAAGTCGTATTATTAGACAGGAAGTGACGTTAAACGAAAATCCATGATCTTGTACGTGGTGATCTCTTATGTAGAGACTATATGGAGTCTGCTCAGAATTAAACATTTTTCACAGATTCCCCCCAAAGATTTTCCCCATGTTTTAGGAATGTAGAGAGAGGTTGCTTTCAGATGTACTTGAAGCTTTCGTTCAAATTTCTTTTTCTGTATATTAGACGTGACTAACATGATAAGTGACCTGCGCCCTTATTTTGAAACTTGAAGAGGGGGAAAAAAGCCTCTACTGGAACAGCAATTCGAAGGAGATTGAGCTTTTTCTTGCCAACTAGGTTAACCTAACTAACACTAGCCAAGTTCATTGTTGGACATTATCTTTTTGTTTTTAAGTCCAAGTCAAGCTTACATTGTCTGCAACATTGTCTAAACAAGGTTTCAAATTGTAATTGTGGTTGTTTTGTTCTCTTGCAGGATGAACAGAGAGAGGGGCCTGATGTAAGAATGAATGGAATTAAGTCAGAAAATCAAAACACACCTCAGCTAAACGGTGATGCGGGACAACAGACAGTCGAATCTGATGGAGCTTGTGATGACAGAAAGGTAAACAGTTGTAGGCTGTGTCTGTTGCATTTCAAATACTATATATGCTTTATAAAGTGTCTTCTACATGGCTGCAATTAGCCACATCTGTTATAAAGAGATCACACTCTTTATTTTTTGGAAAGTTTTTCTTTCTTAAATTCAGAAAGCTTGATGTACAGGAAAGCACGGGAAGTGAACTTTTCTCATGCAATAATTTTGTGATTGAATGTGTTGAGATATAACGTATAACCCTGCATTGAAATTATCTTCTCTGAGCTTATTGACTTTACTACATTCCAACGAAAATTCCACTGAATTCGAGAAACCTTAATCTAGGATTAAGGACCACCCTACAATCAATCAGCTTAATATATTAAAGTACATTAAGGAATACTGAGGGAAAAGGCTGTATATTATAATAGACAGTTTGAGCATGCCAACGTCTTTATACTTACCTTAACTTTAATGGCGGGAAGGGAGGAGCCACGCATTGAGCTACCCAATGAACTGAACGTAATGGGTGCGCATGCGTGGTTCTTCCCTTAATAATGGAAACTTGCTTGTTTAAGATTTCTTTATTAATTTATATGGTGTTTGAACCCCTTAACTCCTACATATCAGTTCGACGATGTTCTTCACGAGGACTGGTTTACAGTTTCGTAAACTTGTAATAGTCCATTATAAAAACGATTGAGGGTACTTACAAAAATATGTATTGGGCCAGGGTGTTCAGCCTAGCCTTGCAAATTGGGAATTATGCTTGAAATTCCTTGATAAATCCTTGAAATATGGTTGAATTTTTTTCCATCAGGTTACTGGACAATCTGTTGGGGTAAATCAAAAAATGTGTAACAGTAGCAAGTGCTTTCTATTCTCTTTTGTCTACTTGAATACTTGTATTGTTAAGAGCTTGTTGAGCGCACATTGAGCTTGTAAATACATGAAGCTATGGCAAGTCATTAAGTTTTCGAGGTCCCCCAGTGTTACAACGAAGCCATTCAAAAGTCTAAAATTTGATAACGGCGTGACCTTAATATAATAAAATCATAAAAAATGGGATTTTTTGTTTCATGAAAGTAAAAGCCGAAATTTTTTTTTCCATTAATTCTATTTTAATTCGCTTTGGCAATTGTGAAAACCTAAATACACGATGTAGCAGCAGCAGTGTGACCCATTTGTTTTCATAGTTGAACCCATTGCCAGGGGTAATGTTTTTGGATGTATATGCAGGCATGCACACATCAACTAATCATCGCCCGCGTTCAGTTTTCCAGCTTGGACGTGTCTGTTAGATCACTCATTGGATGGGTTAAGGCCCTGACTGTTGGCCTTGAAGTAGGACATTTACATAGAAGGGGACGGGGTCGTGTACATGGCTTTTCTGCTAACTTTGGGATCACGTTGCTGCAAGAGGTAATCCTCCCCCGGATCGAGAGAAAGTGTTCGGAGGCTCGGAGCTGCTGCATGTTGAAGGGGGAACGTAGGGGAAAATACCCTGGCAGAGGAAGGGAGGAGTGTAGGGTTGAGTTATAGGAGTTCTCGTGGAGGCGCCATTAGCAAAAGCAGGGAGCATGTGGGCTTTCCTAAAGGTCAGCTGCCCATGCAACAACCAACTTGTTCATCGTAGATGCGGTTATGCCTACATTACAGGGTGTGCCGCAAGTTGTCTTGGAAGTACAGGATTTTGAAATTGTGAAATTTAACTACTATGCATTTGGAGTTGTGAAATGCTGGTGCGATGCGCTGAATAAGTACTTTGCTTTTAGCCTTTTTTATTTCTTCAAATTGTGCTGAACGATAACATGGCGTTAAAACTGCAGCTGAAATGCATGAGAGATTTTGAATGCCTGGAAACGCATTGCTCTACGGGTTTATCATCAAATTAAGTGCTGAGTTGACGAGACGTATGCCACTCAACAAGTCTTGAGAAATGATGCAGTACATCTTAATAAAAATTTCAATTTCTTTACCCAGACAATTTCACTGGTTTGAAGGAGGGGAGGTCTACACCATTTTAGCTCTTTTTTTAAAAATCCAAAATACTTCTTTATACATTGAGGGTTCATCAATTAAGTAACTTGTTTTAGCTATGGTGTAAAAACTATGTATTTTCGTTCAATTAATGTTGGCCCCAAATAAACAAACGTCCCAATTAATGGACATCCAATCCACCGAACGTAAATATATTGATAACACTTTTGCATCGTTTTTATAAAAGGGTTTTCGTAGATTCAAAGCAAGTTTATATTTCCTCGTTTATTTTTTTATGATAAATATAATTAAAAATGGAAAGTGAAGTGGAACGCTAAGTGTAGTGAGGTTACGTTTCACTTGCAATCTTTTGAATTTTTCATGTTTACTTTTTTAATGAGCGAGGAAACATGTAATTTTAAACAAAAAATCATAAAAATGGAATTATAATTTATATAATGGCTTGTTTCTTAATTTTATTGTTGTCGGCGTAACCCTCTCAACATGGAATTAATGAGATAAAATGTGTTTTTGGTATTCAAACTCGCTAACAAGAACCCTAAATTAAACGACATTGTCAGTTTATGGACATGATAAGATTTATGTTAATATTAAATATCAAATCTCAGTTTAAATTCAAGGATGTATCTACTAAAGACGTTAAATTAAAACTTGATTTCTATGACTTGTTGGGCAATGACGCTTATACATCAAAATTACTGTATCTAACTAATAATTTAAATTATAAATGTAAGGTAATGTTGTGTAGTAGCTTGATTCGATTTGGATATGGTTGATTCATTCTTCAGTTATCTCAAATTTAATTCAACACCAACAGTTGCAATAAACAAACAAACATGATTTGCAATGCCTGAATGCCTCCATGAGCCATACCGTGCCACCTCGTGGCAAGACAAGGAACTATGTTCTTATTAAAAAAAATTAAAAACGACATGCTTAATTAAAAGAAATATGAACACAGTATATTGCAATGTTATTTAAAATTACTTATCATGGAACTTTTTTTGGTTTACACATTTTCATTGCTCTGGTCAAAAGTACTATGTATGGCTTCATTCTTGCACATAATGGTTATGAAAACCATGATAATAATGACCAGTTATGGAATTAGTCCAGGATGAAACTTTTGAACACCCTGTATACATACTATATGTAATGTCGTGTGCCCGGCGACCTCGACTTGATGAAGATAGGGAACTCGATATGCCAGGCAGTTTGTTAGGGGAAGTGAGTTTACTCAGGTGATGGACATCTGCATCTTAGGTGCACGCATCATTGTATAGACGTTTTTCTCCAAGGATTTACTACTATGTTCATGACAGTTAGGGAGATGCCAATATCAATACTGGTAATGGTAAATGGTTCCATTTTTAGAAACGGGGTACATTACAGTGGTGGCCAACCCTAACCATCAGTCCAAAGCGCTAACCACTATCAGACATGTTCTTGTTGAACCATATTTTACTACCAAGTGACCAGACGATGACCAGACGAGTAACAGTTAGGGCTAGTTTGAAAATGAAAGAACGATGGCTGGTAGCGTGCATTTACCTCCTTTCACCCACCCACCCGTCTGTGTTTTGGTGAACGACTGGGCCACTGGGGCCTACTGACGGATAAAGGGGGGTAGAACAGTGGAGAGAGGGGAGGGATAATAATATATGTGGGTTAGAGAAGACGCTGGCTTTTTTCCCGCCTAGCTCTCTGGGGTGAAGCTCGGTTCGGCTCGTGCATGCCACGTGCCATTTTGTAAGGAGGGCATTAAACCTCCCCTTGTATCAGACTGGGTCACCACCATCTGCTCCTGTTACAACAACGTCTGCAACTGCAACTGACACCCTGCTCATAATTTTCCATGCAGGTGCAAGCGCCCAAAATGTGCCATCCTCAACCCCCGCCATCGATGTCCAACATTGTTGGTCGTGAAAATTGTTTTCAAAGCTTCAGGGTGTTGCTAAAAAAAACCAAAAAAAAAAAAATACCAGCAAAGATACGAAGGAGACATTCCTGACTTAAAAATACAGAAATCCAAGAACCACTATGGTGCCCCTTGTTTGAGTATGGTGAAACCTAGGGATTGATTCAGTCTTCTGCGTGGTGAAGACAATTTATTCCTTATTCCAGTGTGCCATAGCGAAGCTTATGGACCCCTTATTTCAATATTTGGAAAGCTATCGATTTGTTAGGCCAGTGTGGTGAAGCATACATATGTGCCCTTACTGAAGAAGTATGGCGAAGTCTACTATTGTATGACAAGCGAAAACTGTTATATTGAAATAGTTATGAAAATATTTGGTGCAACTCTTGGTGCAGGTGTTTTGTTGTTTATATTCGTAATTGAAGGAAACGCTAAGTTTCAGTTAGATGTTAGTGAACATAACGATGTATTTTGTTCCAATCAAAGTTCACGGACCCCGGGTGAAGAACCCCATGATTTAGAAAAAATTGAAATGGCGGCTGACAGACATTGTATCGACTTTGATGACACACAACAGTACATGCTAGGTTGTAAGCCGTTGTATTTAATAACTTATTGCTCTACTATTTGAACTACATTTAGTTTTCATGGATTTTGTGTGGTCTTTTGGTGGTATGGCCTACTGTTAACTCAAAACCAGCATTTCATGTTAACACGCTGTCGTAGTTCTAGAAGTGAGCGATGGAAATCTATACGTTGCCAATGCGGGGTCTCCAATTTGATGATCAATTGGTCTGTATTATATGCGGGTTATAAATCACCTTATTAATGGACGGCCCCGGGAGTAAACATCCATTTTTAACATTTAGAAAGTATACTCTCCTATTGCGTTTGCTCCCCATAGTTGGGTTCGTCACGCATTACTGCCCATGTAGGTCCTGCTTTTAAACTGCCTGTATCGACCTTTGTCGCAGCTTAGGACCCCGGTAAGGACCAATGGTTGAGCTCCATTGTACCATCCAACTTGCATACAAAGCAACTAGGTTTTTTTTTTTTTTTTTGCCACGTTTAACCAATAAAGTATCGTGTTCCTTGACGTTATGAAAGACTTGTAAAAAAAAGCAAGTTAACAAGCTGCGGTGTAGTCTCGCACAGCCGTGGTTCTTCTGATGCCACTTGGTGATTTGATCCAACGCATAATTTAATAAATTAAGGAATTCACGGAATTCATCCCCCCCACCTCACCCTCAATGATTCGAAGCTGAATTAATTAAAAAAGTGTAACCTCCAGTCCGTTTTTCCATACGTATTTCTAATCGTGCAGAGCTGGTTTTTAAGTAATTTTTGTGAGTTTTTAAATGTATTTAACTTCAACTGATTGGAGGATGTTGGAATTCCACGCATTTCTGAATTTTATTTTATTTTGGAGGCTAGAGTGAGGTGTTGGATCAAATCATCAAGTGTTATTAAATATAACCACGGCTGTGCACGAGACTATGTCGCAGCTTGTTAACTTGCTTTTTTATATATTTTTCTCGAGTCTTTCATAACGTCAAGGAACACAGTATTTTTTTGGGGGAGTGGGAGAAGCACAGATACTGGCTATACTTTAAACACGTCATGAACACTAACTATAAACACCAATGGGGACATAATAGGGCTCAGTTTCGTAAACAGAATCTCGTTAAACGTTTTCGATCTGCATGACTGAGCAACATAATGTAGCAGCACCGCTAACCCTTTTGGTTTAGATGCTACATACAGTAGCAGAGGGGGGGTCACGTTTAGGCGATTTCAACTCTTTGGATTACTCTTGCGTTCAATTCCATTCCTTGGTGGGACTGAGATAGAAAAAGCATCTGCTACTTGGCCATGATGGATGCATGTGTAGTTGCAACTACGTGTATAGTGTTTACATGTATGCATTTTTTTTGTGGTGATCAGTCCGTTGAATGCATTTTGAAGGGCTTGCTGAGCAATTAATTTTTGTTGTCGAGTTTATATCGGAGGTCATTATCCTGTATATCTGCACCTGGGGTGCATCATCATCACGAAACACGTCTTCCATAACAAATTTTATATCTCAAGAAACTTTGAGTTCCGAACTTTGATTTTCTCGCAAGTCTACCATGTTCGACATTTTACTCGGTTCAGCAAGATGGCTACATGACAACACTCTTCCTTAAGGATAATGTCATTTCCATGAATTCTTGTATGGGCAATGTTAGACTGATGTACCAATGCCTGTTATGAAAAATCAAATCTGTTAGCAGCTGTTCGACAATGGATTGCACATTTTGGCTCCAAAAAGGCTGGTCCATTTAATGTAACATGGACTTTTTGCAAACCATGGATGGTTGGCTAGCTACATTAACTTTTTGATATTCAATTTGTGACTGATTGAACCAATGGTAATTGCATTTTAAGTTTTATTGATCTGGTGCAAGCAGCGTTGAGTATCATGCAAACGTTGATATGTAAACTATATTGGTAATTTTTATGTAACGTATTACAGGAGGTGATAATTTTTCTTTCTATCTTTCCTGTCGTTGTGATGGTATTTCCACTGAAAATAAGATACTTTGTATTTAATCATTAAATCAATACACTGTATACCGATGCATCCTATTTCTGAATTCTTTTGCAGAGTGGACAACTAAAATCTGGTGGTCGCAAAAACGTAAATAACAACAATAACAATATCAACTCCAACACAAATTCTGGGCTACAAAACCAGGTAAACGATGTTTGATTATACGCACCTTCTGTTTCTGCACGCTTACAGCGAACATTAACGATGACAATTCAAATGATGCGTCAAAGCTTTGTTTGAAACTATTCAAATTTATCCATGAAGATCCATGAAAATGACATGTGGTAAAGGAATATTGTTCATGGTAGATTTTTTGGGTGTACGACTTCATTCAAATTTATTACTTCTTATTAATGTTGTATGCCCTATGCAAACATTGTCGTTCCCTTAATGGCGTCACAGCATTTCGGTTGCCATATGTTGGTGTAGACACAGGTGACTATAACCATGTAAGCTTCTATCGTATTGGTAAACGATATAGTGTTAAACAGCTGCAGATTGTACCTATGAAAAAGAATGGCCTTTATGTACCCTTGAAAAGTCTAAATTATAGAGCATATCCCAGCTTTATCCTAGAACTTGATCCATATTCTTTTAATTATTCCACTATCCAAAAAGCACCCAAGACCGAGTTGATTGTGGTCATAAGATATGGCGACCAAGTACCAAATTGACTGCACTATACGTCTACTCTTAACAGTAGAATTGTAAAAGATGAACACCGTATATCTTCATCTGTTTAAAAATTAAGTAAACGACAACATAGATAGCAGAATTTAGGTTATGGACATACAGTGCACCATCAACCATCCCAATTATTATGACCCTATGCGGCAGACCGATTGTAAAACACTGCAATAGTGTAATTTGTGAGATTGCAACATGCACATTTATATCCCCTTCAGTCACGAATTAAAAATTGCAAAGAATAAAAATCTGAAATTCATTTTTTAAAATTAATTTTGACTGCTGATTACAAAAATAAAGTCAGATTTCCAAAATTTTATGTAATTAAAAAGATATTAAGTGGTTAAAATTTTGCAACCTAA
>JAUJYV010000805.1:0-27648 GCA_033995625.1 Ophyiulus pilosus
TCGAAGGGAAATTCCAGCATGAAATTGATGTTTAACACAAATTTAGGCATAATACCAGACTTTCCTGAGGTTTTAAAAACTAAAGTACATTTGTGACTGGGGACGCATTTCTTCAGGTGTCCATTTCCCCTTTCACTGACCTTTAAGACACAATTAAACAGAAAAGCCAAAAACTGAAAAATACCATCCAATGGCCCCTTAGCATTCAATTCAAGAAATTAAGCCTAATTTTTTGGAATAAAATACTGTTGGATACCCTTTGAAAAATCTCTGGATTATCAAAATAAAGGGTCGAAAACGTGAAAATATCTGCACATCCGAATCTAGGATGTTTTTCCAAGAATGCTCCTTTGAAATTCTCATGCAACTTTATCACCAAAAGTTCCAGCAAGCTATCGAAAGCGGAAATTGAAACTTTTTGTTCCCTTGTCACAAGTGCCCGGGAACGATAATACCTCAAATTAGCGCAATGCATGAATAATTAAAGCGCACTGGGTAGAGTAATTAACGCGTGATGGGTGGCCACGTGTTCGGCAATTTCAAGAAATCCTTGAAAGCGACGGCGTTGCCAATGAACTTACGTGGGAATTGATCGGCCCTGGTCTCTCCTTATACCGTTGCGTGAGTATGCGTCGGCTATCGATTATCGGGGTTCCGATCCCCCGGAGGCCGAGCCATCGTCAACAACACTAGCCCGCACAACCTTCTTGTTTATTACGAAAAAGGCGGATGAAATCAACGGAACCGGAAGTGAACCAGAAAGTGGTGGAATCTTCTTGACCATATGCTAGTTAAATTTTGTCTATTACGCACTGCTTTTCCATGAACTCTTCCTTTACTTGAACCGCTCGACATCAATTTTAAACTCTTAAAACCGCCCTTGAAGAAAGATTCCACCAAAGTTCCGAACCCACTTTGAATCCCCTTGAACCATCCGGACCTTCCTTGAATCTGTCCGCTCCAGAACTCTTCCTATCCATCTTGAACCATCCGGACCTTGCTTGAATCTGTCCTTCCAAAACTCTTAAAACCCATCTTGCATTATCCGGATTTTACTTCAATCTGTCTACTCCTGAATTCTTCCTGTCCATCTTGAACCTTCCAGACCTTTCTTGAGTATGTAGTCCAGAACTCTTCCTATCCATCTTGAGCCATCCGGAACTTACTTGAATCTGTCCATTCCACTCTTCCTAAACATCTTGAACCACCCAGAACTTGCTTGAATCTATCTACTCCAGAACTCTTCCTAATCATCTTGAACCATTCTGACCTTCCTTGAATATGTCCATTCCAGAACTCTTCCTACCTATCCAGAACTTGCTTGAATCTATCTTCTCCAGAACTCTTCCTACCCATCTTGAACCATCCGGACCTTGCTTGAATCTGCCCCCTGCCAGAACTCTTCCGATTCACTTTGGATCCTTCCAAACCATTCTTGAAATAGACTAAATTCCCTTCAAAATCCAGCAGAATTTTCCAGCATCAAATTCTAAATTGCATTAATTCCTTTCAGACGTCTTAAAGAGTGCCACACCCGACATTGTTTCCAACGTCACCACCGATGTCCAGACAGTGAAAAGTCCTATCAAAGAACAGGCGTCCATTGGCTATGGTATGAGCAGTACATGTCCACCCGAAGCCCATCAAGAGGACAACGAAATGCTTCCATCCATCTGCAGTGCCCAAGGCAAGAAGCCACCGAGCTCCAAGAGTTCATTGGGCGTCAACTTTCCGTCCATCACCTTTCCATGCAGTCCTCGCAAGTCAAGGTCCCTTCCATTGAAGGTGGGATCAGAACACGAATCCATCCGCATGAGGGCCCTTAGAGGGCTAATCCAAAAACAGATATCCGACGTCACCGATGGCAGACGGTCTCGCCTTCCACCAATCTGCCCTTCCAAGCTGCGCAAGTCATCCTCCTGCAATGACTCTTGGCTTCAAGAGATCATGGAGTCCGATGAAGTCCTTCCAGAACTTCGTCTGCCAGTCATCACCGAAGTGGATCCAACAGGCGCGGAATCCAAGCTCCTGTGTTCCGCCAAAGACACTCTGGCAGTGCCCAATAATAGATCC
The DNA here is from genome assembly GCA_033995625.1 of Ophyiulus pilosus. NCBI lineage: Eukaryota > Metazoa > Arthropoda > Diplopoda > Julida > Julidae > Ophyiulus > Ophyiulus pilosus. The sequence goes on from JAUJYV010000805.1 coordinate 2,074, forward strand.
GTGTCCATGCGCTCCTTGCAGACCCGTAGTAGCTGGCTGACCAGTTGCAGCAACGCCAAACGTACCGCCATATCTATTAGGGACCGCTCCCCAATGGCTTCTTTGGAAAATCCACGCCTGCCAGTCATCCTCGAGGATCTTGACTCCGGCAGTCCCTCCAGAAACACCCCCAAGAAATTCTCGTCCAGATCGTTGGACAACAGCGCACCGGACACCTTGGAGTCGCGCAGTCTACTACAAGTTCCGAAGATAGCTATTCCGGCAGAGAATAGTGTCTGGCTGTCTTCTCCGGCTCGAGGAAATGATATCCCGTTGACCAACGACATGATTAACCATGGCAACATCCATGGCTATTCCAAGACAATGGCCGAGGTTCTGGGCCTCAATGACACCTCATGTGCCATGGATTCTGACATTCTGGACAATGTGACATTTGACCCTTCCAGCCCTTTGCTAGTCAGTTTCGTCTCCAAAGACTCGAACAGGAACAATGGTGCCGAAACACGCATGGAAATTCAGAACAAGTCAAACATGCAGAATCCTGGACCGGATGAGAATCGTGAAGATATGACCAATGGAAACTTGATCGTGACAACGACAGATCAAGGTCCTTCTTCGGATTTATGAAAAGTGCTGGTTTTTTTTGTTGCCAAACTTAAAAATTCTCCAAATTAGTTAGACATGTTTGTGTCGATTGTCTGTTCTACATGTACTGTTAGTTTAGACACAAGTTCATCTATTCTGCACATGCACCCAGAATTTGAGTAATATATCTAACCATTCCCAGCAAAAAAAGAATTCCATAAAATTATTCAGATAAACTGCAGATTCTTAGTGCACATTTACTGCAGTTAGTTTTGGCGCCCAAAAAAAAATGTAGTTTTGCAAAAATTTTGCAGTTTTGAATTCTGTTAATAGACAGTTTGAGCAAGCCAACGTCATTATACGTAACTTAACATTAATGGCGGGAAGGGAGGAGCCACGCATTGAACTACCCAATGAACTAATGGGTGCGCATGCGTGATTCTTCCCTTCCCGCCATTAAAGCTAATGTAAGTATAAAGACGCTGGCATGCTCAAACTGTCTATTAACTGCACTTGACTGCAAAAATACTGCAGTTAATTTGAATAAAGTGCAGAATCTTTTCTGTTGGGTTCCAGAAAGTCAATTTTTGTATAACGCGATATGTGCAAGTAAATCAAAAGCCTGTCTAGCAACCTGTGTGAAAAATTACATATATACATGTATATTTAAATACACAAATGATAAATGCACATGCAGGAAATGGGCACATATGGAGATATAATGCCCTATACTATAAAGTATGGACATTTCTGATATCCCCATATATGACATTTCCCATATATGTGCCATATATAATTTTTCCACCAGGGGCCTACATAATCATTTCAGATATGAAGTTAAAGCCTTGCTAACATCATATTTTATATACGGATCAAACTTTTTACCCCTGACTCACTTATGTAGTATGTCACTGTTGTGATGCAATGACTAATGGAACGTTTACACATGATATGGAAAATATTCAAGAACCAGAAACACCATTGATGTTAATAAATTTCCGATTGTGATGTTACCAACAATCAAATTGTGGACTCTGTATCCTCATCAAATCGAATTAAAAAAAATTGGTTACACTGCTTGATGTTCCATACTGCACTTCGGACTCAGATTTTGGATTCTAGTCATTCAGATTCTTTGATGTCCCCTACGACAGCAATGGCTTCGATTTCCACTCTGCTGTTCTGTTCCCAATATAAAAAATTGTTGCAATCAGAACCCAAAATTAAAACACTTCCATGTCAGCAAACCTGGAAACTCAAGGAAAACTAACCAACGGCAGGCAGGCTACTTGATAGCAAGCTCTGGCAGGAAAACATGAAGGGTTGGTAAAATCTGGAAGATATTAGTCATTTGTCAGTGGATGTTTTGGATGACGAAGCGCTGAACAATGTCCACAAACTTACAAAAGCCATAGATTTTGTTGACAATCTCAAAGTCCTTCATATCAGCTAACAAAACTGTTGTTTTGACAACTGAAAAAAACATTGCAGGGTTATCCCAATGTTTGTCAAATGTTTGGTAGATGTCACCGGAAACTTAATGTAGCTTACCGTTCTTGTAGTCTGCTCCGGCTGCTTTTAGAACTTGGCCGAGGTTGTCCAAAGCCTGTACAAATTTCACATTAATGTGGTCAATTCAACCACCAGAAACTTTGTCAAAGTTCAAGAATGGACATATTCTAGGGTTAGTATAATGTGGGAGACTCTGTTTGATGCAGCAGGAATCAAAACAAAGATTTGTAGAGATTCGTGAAGTCCTGTTGGTTTAATTATCTCATTTATTAAAGAGTCCATTGGAATTAAGATTCATCCGTTATGAGCAATCCCTGTTCAAGAAATCCTGAAGATACCAGAGGGTGGAATCCTAAATTTGGGAGCACACAAGTTGTGACACAACTTGGTTACATAACATTCAAATATATCTTTATTAGATCTGCATCAAGAGAGCTTTGTGCCCATAAGACCATAATCCCATCGTCTTCAGAGATTCAGAACAATTCAATGCATGTTTCTTCGTGGATTCTGTTCTGATCAATTCAACTTAAATGGATTCAAAAGATTTAGAGATTTTGGTCTGCTAAACCCTGCTACAAATCGTCGTTTACAAGAGATTCTTGACAAATCATCCCTTTATTGAGCAGTTTGGGCCCTAATAGGCAGTTTGTGCCATTTTCAGCACATTCTTGGAGATTCAGTGCCATCTGGCCCCAAATTAATTCAATTCATTAATGGAAACTGATTCCAGAGATTCCGAACGTTTCAACCCTACTGTCAGATTCATTGTTTGCAAGAGATTCTTGGCAATAAACCTAAGCTGGATTCCCAAAAAAATCAGAGGGACAGTTGTTAGAGGACTCAGAAGCTGGACTGGAAGTTTCAAAGATTCACCTGTTTTGTTTCATTCTCGACACCACCACTAATCAGTTGTTTCGTCTTTGGGTCCATTCCAACCTGACCGGACACGTACAAGGTGTTGTTGACGAGGACGCCAGGGCTGCGAGAAAATGGAAAACAAGGCAATGAGGCAAAACTCAAAGGGCGCTTTTTGACAAAGGCGGCAACTTGTCGGGAGCATTAAATTAATCAATCGTATGATTAACGACCCGGGAAACGTCCTTGGGTTATTTACGCATTTTCAGCGAGGAACGTTTCCACAACAGGCCGAATCGCCAGGGCGCGAATTGCCGATTAGGATCCAGTTTCGAATAGCTATTTTATTCACTAAAGATTTTATGCCTATTGTAATGGGATCGTGTATGGAAATAATAGTGTAGCCTTGGCATGGGACCAAGCGAATCTGGACTAACCGTGACCAATGGCCGGATGCCGAAAAATCGACCTTTTTTTGTCAAACCCAATAAAATGATGCAAAACCAGAAAATATGTAATATTATAAAAACGTTTGGATAGAAATAGAAAATTCATCTAATTTCACGTACCAAAAATAAACATCTGGGAAGGTTAAATCCCAAAATGGTAAAATTTCAAATGCATGTATATTTGCTGAATGTGCATAGTACAAAGATGAACTTGTAATAAAAAGATAGTTGTAATCCCTCTTATCCGGCTCTCTGGTTTAACCGGTCATCACATTAACACTAAACAAGTTATAACATGTAAATACACCTGTACATACCACAAAACTTGCATAGATACATTTCTGCGGTACTTTGAGCAACAAGAATCGTTGACGGCATTTGACAAATTTTTGAGAAATTATTTTAAAAAAGGATTAATTTTGTAATTATGTTAATTAATAATACTACTGAGACTACTGATAAGGTACTGCAGGTCTCATCCCGCCTCGCCTATGGATTACTAATCAATACCATATAAATAATAAATTAAATATGCTACCAAGTGCATTTTATTAATCTTATTATTTTTTATATACACATATAAACTCCGGCATATAACTCCCTCCCTCAACCAACCTCCAAAGAATCCAAAAAAAATATAAAGAATGTGAAGGCATCATATTTGTTTAGCTTGCTTAATTTAAATTAGCATAATCCCAAAAAGTAGTTTAGAAATACCCCTTTGGGGCCATTCAAAAAGGACGTCCTCAAGATGGAGTAGGGGGTCTGCTGACATGTGGACAGGGAAGGAGAAAGCCATTATGAACGTCCACTAGTGATGGTATTTTTCAGTTTTTGGCTTTTCTGTTTCATTGAGTTTTAAAGGTCAGTGAAAGGGAAAAGGACACTAGGAGAAATGTTTCCCTACTCCACAATGTACTTCAATTTTTAAAACCTCGAGGGAAGTCTCGTATTATGCCTAAATTTGTGATAAGCACCAATTTTATGCTGGAATTTCCCTTCGAGGTCAGGAAATTTCCGTTAATCAGAAAATTCTGGAAAAATGTCGTGGAATTGGCAGCGAGACAGGTGCTTGGAAATTTATAGGATGGGCCTTTGTATGTTCCAACAAATTTCCTACCCTACTTTTCCAAAATTAAGGACGTCTATGAGGAGGAAGGGTCTGGGTCAAAATAGACACCGTGCGGACAGGAGGTAGGAGGGGGAAGAGTGAATTTTTGAAGGAATTTTGGGGACGTCCCATTTGAATGTCCCGCTTCTCTACACGGTTTTTGGACAATTTTTGAAGGAATTTCATTTAAACATTCTGTTAAAACATCATGGGATATCCATCCACTTAATCTAGCCAGCTTCTACTGTGCCTCAATTAACCGGAATCCACTACATTTCAAATAACACTGGTGTATAAATAAAATAATTTCAGTCATGCATTACCTGTATGGTGCAATGGGTTTAGCCAGGGTGCTAGGATGCACAATTTTCCGCACGATGGAGGCCATATTCGTAAAAAATTCGAGGATATGTTACTAAATTGGTTCCGAAATGGTGCCTAGTTGTTCCTTCAACACTTGTCTGGATGCAAAGTAAATTTGTTAGAAACTGATTCTTAATTAACACGTGGTCTACAAAAGTGGGTTATTAATAGTCATTTCAATTGGTTTTTGGCAATGGTTCAAGGTTGTTTTAAATGATAGGGGGAGGAGTAACACAACTTCAAAAATTACTCGCTTTTAGAACCACTTTGATTATGGAGAAACTAGTTTTTATAACTTTCAATAAATTTGATATTACCTTGAACTTTCACCCTGTTCACCCCGACAATGACTAAAACTTCCGACAAACAGTAAAACATTACTGCTGAGGAAAAAATGAACATTCTTTGAGACGTTTTTTGGTAGCGTTGAAAGTATCAAGCAAATAGAGAGTTTGAGCCATCCAACGCTAACGTTAACGTTAACGAGAAACAGCGCGGGAAGTCCGGAATGTCATGCTTCACATAGGGTAGTCCTTGACATTCCAGTTCCCCAGCGCTGTTTCTCGTTATCGTTACCGTTACCGTTATCGTTTCGTTAACGTTGGATGGCTCAAACTCTCTAATCAAGTGTCTAAAAATTCATTTAAAAGTATACTTATTATACATTTCTTCAAAAAATTTAACGTTTACAACAATGTTTTGAGTAAAGAGTTTTCAATTTTTCAAAGAAAGTTTGACAAAAAATGTTGAATTTCTTAATAAAAAAAAAAAAAGGTTTTCCTACAAAGATTTAAATATAAAACGTGTAGGAAGTTTAAATTACACATTGCACAAGTATCTGATAATGTTATTTGGTGATTAATACAAAGTCTTTATGAGCGAAAACATGAAAACGCTGACTAGAATGTCATAAAAGCAGGCCATTAAATGCTTTTTAAGAAGATCTAATTACCAATTAATGTTAGTTGTAATTAGGTTCCCCTTCCCCATGTTACTATAATAAAATAAAAAGCCTTAAAATGTATCATTTGGCGAGATCCAGCTTTATGTCCATTTTTTTCTCTTCCTTTACGATTCTGAAAATTCACGAGCTGCAAGTAAGAAAATGCAAGTTTTCACTTTTTGCTGATATATATATATATTTTTCATAGCACTTCGAAACAAAATGAGATACACTCTTAAGTATATAATATGAGTACAGGAGCGTTAAACTTCCATATAACGTTTTGTATTGTACACTGAATAATAGTAATATCTTTGGTCCTTGTTTTCCTTTTGAGGCAGTACACACCGACCTTCTGGAGATCTGGAATGGGCCGAGAGCGATTACGCGGCACATACAGTATTATGCTAGTTTGGCTCGTAGGCAGCTCAAGAGATTTCGGTCCATAAAAAGAGATTGATGCGGAAATGCGGTTTGCAGTCATTGTCACCATTTGCATCGAAAATGGAAAATATGTCAAGACATTTCTAAAAACAAAACCTAAACGAGCATTTTGAATCCCGATTTTCCATTTTGCTCAAATTCAAAGACCTTGAAGAATATGACGAGATTCGCTTAGGAAAGAGAAAACCTTGGTAATAACTTTAGAGAAAAAGATTCAAGGATTTTGCATTGTCATACATGGATTTATCAATGTTTTTTTTAAAAACATTGTGGGTATAAGCATTACTTTTTTCTGGTTGTGTACATAGCCTTGCCTTTTTTTAGAAGCGTTTGATATGTAAATACTCATATTTAGTAAAAAAAGTCCGTCGGTCGGACAGTTATGACCATCAGTAGGGTACGTATCTAGTGTAGCGTTTCCCCGATTAAATTCAGTCCACATAATTACAGCATAATGCTCACCAAATTACACATTTGAGGGAAAGCCGATCACCAGACAATCAGCAGAGCAACATACACGAATGAGACATGATGCCCTGAAATCTAGTTAACTGAACTTCTTTACTTCAGTAAATTACTTTGCTTACGGGAATGTTTTTTAAGACTACGGGGATCCTTACATTTGATTGATGACAAAAACGAAGAATTTCATTGGGGCCTATATTAATTCCCTTTTGTTCAAACACGTTGTTCACAACGCAGGTAAATGTGTTGCTCGTCTTGTTGCTTTCACATAGCCTGCAGGTGGTGAAATTACCTGCAAAATCACAACATTTCCGCATTTGCATCCCTACGAGCCAGACTTTGGTACCAACGGAGGAAAGCTCAACAATCGCATCTTTCGTTTATCTTACTCTGTCTTTGGCATCGAAAAAGAAGCGAACTTTTGAGGGTTAAGGAGGTGGAAGTCAGAAATTAGCGGTTGACCCAACGCTTCATCGATTCTTCCCATTCGGTTTTCCTGCATTCGTCCTCCTCCGACTTGACATACGGTTCACCGTCGCCCGTTCGCGCGTAAGTTTCATCATCGACCGCTGAGGGATGATGATAAACGGAAGCCAACTGGAATATAATTGTACAGGAGATTACGAGTTTTGACATTCCCGACAAGTGTTAGAAATAAGGGAGAGCGAATTTACATTTAAAGAAAGAAATCGACAACAACATTAAGAAAAAGCAATGAAATGGGAAATTTCAGAGCTAAAACCATAATTGTAGGTCATTTGTCAAAAGTAGGAGTATCTTTCCAAATATTTATCTCAGTCCCCGCCACGCACATACTTCCGCCACATGCACTCACATGGGATTGTTCGCAATCGTAGACTTGACGCTCCTGCTCGTTTCCGGGATCGTAGTTTTCGTCCTCTGTCCTAGCGCCGTGTTTCATATCCTCGTAGGAGCGACCTGTGGAAGCAAGAGATATTCGCGCAAATTAGTGGCATCCCAGCGAGAAGTGCAAGCATGCGCCCGTTAGGAGTGAAAATGCGGTTTGCACACCTGCAGCGTCGGAGTACAAAGTGGCTTTGCTTGGCTGTTCCTCGTCCTCGGACTCGCCTGCAAAACAAGTCAAGAGACTCAAGCAGCGTCTAGGTTGCAACGCGTATCACGTGCATAACGACATGTCCGCTAATGCACTGGCGTCTCGGACGCCACCTTGCAACATTCTCACGAGCGGCAACGGTTATCTCGTGCGAAAGGAGACTCGAGTGAACCACTGATTGGTTATGGATCTATTCGCACGGTGAAAATACGGTGCCAGACCCTCGATTGTAATTAGAGCATGCGACTTTGCGAACAGTGCCAAGCAAGGTGTGTCCACAATTGCATTTCGATTTTTGTGACACTGATTCTTGTTTTTTTATATACTAAGATGGTGTGCAAAAACAAACACAAGGTACATGTACACCACAACCAGCGATGAGCAGATTTCTTTTCCGACCTGATACTTTGGGTTCACGATATTGGTCTTAAAATTACAAAGGTGCCATTAGAAATAAACATGATAGGAAAAATTATCATATAAAATATACTCAAGAAAAGTATTTTGCTATGAATCGTTACTTTAAAAGTAAATAAACTTCAGTCATGATTTTGTAAATAACGCAAAACCCACGGGTGGATTAATTATGTTATCAGTTATTGGGGTTGACAAACCATGCACACTATGGTTTCTCAAAGGTCCACTATGGAATTCATTTCTAACGCCCTGTTGTGCACAATTCGCAAAGCAAATCGGCCAAAAGGTGGGAAGCCCTAAACATTTTTAAAGCCGAAGCTCGCACGCCAACAGAGACACAAGAACGGTGAAACATTCTGTAATGGCTAGTTACCCGAGTTCAACTCCTTGACAAGGGAAGACATGGCATTTGTGACAGAGTCGGCTGCCACCAACAAGTCACTTCGCAAACTTCTGGTGCTACCAGACTGTCCAAAAGCTAGGCGCACGTCTCCGCCGAGGCCCGACAGTGATTCGCCGGGGATGCTCCCAGGGGTGCTGGGGGCGCTGCGCGAGGACGAGGGGAAAGCCAATGACAAGGTTGGGGATTTGTTGCTACCTGATCGAGGCGAGCTATTTGGGGTGGAACGTGGCGACGCCTGGTGGTTCTGCGGGATGAAAACGAATACGTCATGAGTATCTGGAAGTGCAACAGGAGTAAAAGCGGAGGAAAGATATTTCCCTAGTGGCCTAGCAAGCATTATAGCAAAACGAAATATGCGCATATCTAACCCGAAAATACAGACAACCTTTAAAAAGCTTACTAATACAAAAATTTGGCTGCTAAATACTTCCCCCTTTCCCCGAGATCTTCCCCGTGCCGACCAATGATGTGTGCTCACCTTCAGAAGTTTCATCAGGCCCTCCAGCTGGACCATGAGCTCCCGCCGGCTCTCCTGCAGAGTAGAGAGGTGCTGCTCCAGCTCCTCCTTACGTTGCCTCAACACCTTCAGCTCTGCCAACAGGGTTGGATTCTGTTGTGAGTGCAGCGTCTGGTCTTCCATTTCCTGCTGCTGCCTCAGGTGGGCAATCTCCCGCATGATTTCCCTGTTCTTTGCTTCCAACTGCGAAATTAATTCCCGCTGGGCACGACTGGTATCCAGCGTTAGGCTCAGCTCAGATGGGCTCCGGGCCTGTAGAGGTGATATTATTGAATTAAAATTCACAATTAAGCGCAACATTCAAGCTGAACATTTTAAATGAGACCCAAAACCTACACTTGCAAATTGGTTACATTTTCTTCTACCCAGCAATTTTTTTTCTACCAAGTATTTTGTCAGCAAGTGGCTTATTAGTTCACAATTTTTTAAATTTCGAATTTGTATTTTATGGAATAAGCCAATTCTTACTGAATCGTCTTTCTTATGATTAAATTTAAAACTGTAGAAAAAGATCAAATTCAAAATATCTAGAGCTGAGGCATACTTGAATGTACAATTTGTTCATAAAATAATTCTACATCAAGCAAACCATTTTCACATGCAAATGATATTTATGTTCAGTGTTATTTTAAAAATTAGCAACAACTGAAGGTGCAAGCATTACAACTCTCTTAAAAGAACAAACCGCGTGATTTGCATCAGCAGCCAAGCGAGCTGCGTAACGGGCAATGAGGCGATGCTCATCATCAACTCGGGATGATTCCAAGCTAGAGCTTTGTTTTGTCGGGCTGCAAGAACGAGAAAATCACAAGTTAGATAACTGATTTTACGTATCTAGGAGTTATGAACATGCTTATCAATGGTGTCACCGAAAGATGCAATGCCAAATTCCGCAAATTTCACACTAAACCTGTATCCTACGATAATTTGTACCAGATTCGTGCATATCACTGCATCCAGCAGCAATTTTTCACATTACAGAAATTACTAAACGTGTGAATATTTCTAATATTTGTATGAACCAGTACACGATTTGTCAATTTTAGATCCTATTTTGTAATATCAATTTTTAAAGGTTTTGAAGTCTTAAAACACAGGTAGAAGTATAAAATAGGAATGAAACTTGGATAAAAATTATTCTAAACTTTTTTTCATTGTTACTTTCATTCAGTTTCTGGCATATATTGTCCCTTAATTTTATGAATTTAAAAAAAATATATATATGTCAACCGAGTATTTTCTCATGAAACGGGTGACGAACACTCGTCATAAATTTCTTATTTTTGAAAAAAAATAAAAAAATACATTGCACATCGATGCAAAACATGTAAATCTATGGTTTTCGAAATGAATGAATGTTTCACTAACCTTCGACCGGTCGACCCGCTATGAATGGAAGACATGTCATAGGAATTCAGAAGGGCATCTTGGAAGCCGTTATGAGAAGGCATCGGTGATGGGGGTCTGCAAACACGAAACAATCGATCAAAACCACCTGGAGTTTCGGATCCCGCCAAGCTGGATTTTACCGGTCAACTTACACGATATGCGACAGGTTCAGTGTTTTCTCAGGCTCATCGGGAAATCGGGGGATGTCGCTGTTGCGCTTGTCAGGCACGCAGCGGAAAGACTTGCGAATTGAGTGGCCCAGCTGCTTCCCAGGAGATTTCTGAAAATTCAAGAGATTGCGTCAGCATTGGCTGGTCTAGGCAATCAGCTTATTGCAAAGCTGGGTAAACGCAATTAGGCTTACCATGGCAACTTGATTGAATTAATATTCGGCTAAATTTGCATTCAACTGCAAACCCTGCTATCCAAGTGTCAAAAGGTCAAAACCAGACATCTGGTTTGAACAATGTGAACGAATAAAGCTTTTGATAAAATTGGGACTCCTTCCCTGCTTCAAAATCACATATATTCTTACCGTGCATTCATTATGAAACAGTGAAGCCACTGCAGGAATAATGTGATACTGTTTAACTGTGCGACACTGCATTTATAAAACTAAACATAATTGGGCTTAATAGCATCAGATATCTGGTTTTGTGTCACTTAGTCATTACAACACAATAAAGAAGCTTTCGGAATGATTTCTTTTTTAAATTTTCATTTGAATATTTTTGTGGAATGCAATAAAATCCTAATTCCTAACAAAAAATATATTTCTTAGAAGTATTGAATTATGAAAAGCATTTCATGGGATATGTGAATCAGATCTTAGTGAAGATGTTGGGACAGTGGGGACAGTCGCACCCGCTTAATTGCACAGCGACCCGGCAAGCCAGAAATGTGCAATTAACTGGTTTCTGCAATTATCCGATCACAATTCCATACAAAAGTTGCACATGGAGCTTGCAATATATGTGCATTTATCCGGTAATTTTCATTGCACTACGTTTTGGATCTGTTAAGCCTTCATCAGGTGCTCTCCACTCGTCTTCATTGTATGTGGTTGAATTGTGGACAATTTGGCAATAATAAGGAGATGTTTTGGAATTCAGATGCTTTCAGAAATTTAGAAATTTAGATACTCTCAACTAAAACCATGCATCTCATTGTTGAGTATTTTTCATTGGAAGAAGATTTCTTTTGACAAACTGCATGGCATGTGCCGCCGTCACATTTCAAATGTGCAATATAAACCTATCCGCAGATTTCTCTAAAAAATTATTCCCTCCCCCAACGACAACAATTCTTTCTGCATGTGTCTGTCTTTGTCATATACGTATTTACAATTTTTGTATTTATTTTTCCTTAATCAAATTTTGTGAAAAAAAAACCACTCAATGCAGAATTACTAAAATGTTACGGAGTGTATGTACACCATCAAGAGTAAAAGCTAATGCGGCCACTTACAAACGATGCATATTCCTTCATTTCATGGTCCAGCGAGTGGCCGCGGGATGTGCGCCCTCTCCAGAAGCAGTCTTGGCACAGCTGGTAGTTGTAACAGCGCTGACACTTGTAGCGGAATCCAGTGAAGGCGTCTCTGTTGCATCCATCACACAGGATCGGGTGTTCCACTGCGAACCAAAGAAAACGGGAAGCAGAGAAGAGAAGAAAAAAAAACAACGCGATTTTTATAATCATAGATAAAACTCGTATTCCTCGAAAGCGTGCTGGGACAAATTTCGAAACGAGTTTCCTGGCAGCATCAGTCGCATTACCCCACAAGGTTCCTCCAGCTTGAAATACCATGGAAACAGGTTTCAGCGCTAATTACGAGCTTCTTCAGTAACCATAGCATCTTTTATGCTGCATTGGCAGCTTTGTTGAAAATCATCTGTTGTGCCGAGGTTGCATTTCAAAATTCGCTAGGATTTTTACCAATAAAATTATGCTAACCGAATGTGCCAAATGTCAAATTGCAATTTTTGATTAATTTTGTTGAACCAGTGTTCAGATTGGGTAGAATATTTTTGATGGCTAAATTAAAATGTTTTAAGGTCATCAGCATTGAAATAATTGGTGAATCCACTTTTTCAGCAATTTTTGGCTATTTTATCGTTAAATTGGGATTAATGTTCTATACTTTTTATTACTTATCAAGGAACACGATGGCAAAATTTATTGTAAATGTTCTGCAAAAATCATTTTTGCATTGTTTATGACTAAAACCGAAATCGGGGACAACCAGCACACAGATCGCAACTTCCAACTTAAGATTGTAATCGTTTTTTCATTAGTAATTTTCAGTAATACCAAAGACAACATCAACCCATAGTTCATGCAACTGTTCCCAATATATTTATGCAAACTACATTGCAGTACATATCTTCAAGCTGTACCATAAAATAAGCTTGGCATTAAGATTTCAGTTCTTTGTTGTTGTAGTATTTTTTTAAAATTTATGTTATGAATATTATTGAACATTTTTGGAAACTATATTTTCTTAATGCTTTTGATAATATTCCAAGAATGTTGATTTTAATAGGAAGTTGACTTTTAAGGAGTAATTTGAGAAAACTTTATTGTATTTTTCCATCCACGGGAGAATTATTTGTGAAGTTTATTTTGTATAAATCTGAAGTCTTTTAGAAGCATTTAAATTAAAACATTTCAAAACGAATCTTTTTAAATTTTACTTTCATGCTTGTTTTTTTTTTACTTTTTAAAATTTAAAAAAAAAGTATTTAAGAAAATTCTTGAGTAATTATTCTATTAACGAAATTCCAAATTTTAACAGGGATCCAACGTAAAAGTAAATAGTTTTCATAAATCATGACATGATTTGATTTAGCAAAACGGTCCTAAAAAGGAAGGAGGGATCGCGCACACAGGGACCGCTGCAAGAACTACACACCACTAGCAAACACATGTACCCTCACTGAACTACGGCAAGCAGCACAGCAACAAAATTACCCCGAGAGAGCTGGCATTGGTTCACCACAAAACAGCCATTCATTCATTCTGGGAGCATGCAAGTTTCTAGCATCCAGAAATGGAACTATCCCGGTCGGGAGATACTTACTCGACTGGGTATCGACGTATTCGTCGAAATTGGGGGATTTTGTATCCTCTAGGAGCCAGATGAAAGATAAAGACGGAGACAAACGGTATCAATGAGAAGAAGCCCAAACGCGCAAAGACATAGCGATAACAGCGCAGTTACAGTTGGGGCACAGCTACAGGTTACTCAACCACACAAGTTAACACGAGTCCCTTCCCTCCCTGCTTCCAGCCTAGCAGTTAGCACATCATTTCGCACACCTTTCACATGGACTGCGGATTCTCACCTCCTTCAACGACTGCCAGGCGGTGCAACAACGGCAACCAAATCAGGGTTGGGGGGCCGGGTTCCGACATCATCACATCCAGAAAGTCGTTCACGGTCACCTTGGAATGCTGGAAAACAATGATGTACGTAAAGACGACAGTCATTTCATGTAGAAACAAGTTTAATTTAGATATAATTTAGATATAATCCACCTGTAAAATAAATGCGGGTATTTGGATTTTATGCAATATTGTATGCTGATTGTAGAGTACAAAGTTCGATTAAAATTGAAAACTTGGTCGGTGGGCTTAAGGAACACAAAGCCTAAAGAGAACTCTTGAACAACTTGGACATCAAACTAGTCCCACTTAATCCAAAATGCAACAAGAGCATGTAAGGGAAAAACCACTTAACAATCAGTTTAAGTAAATGCGTTTCAGTGTTTCCCCAAAACTGACCACCCCCTGACCACCGAGAATGCAAACATCGTGCACTAGTTTAGTTCCAAAAGTGTGTTTCAATGAATGGATTGTCATCGGACAGTCATCCCAAGTTCAAAAACAGCTCTCAAACTATTTCATTTCCAATAATTAACGAACAAACAAAGAAACATTGAAATTCTGTAACGACACTCACCCCTTCAAATACGGAAGCAGCGACTGCATCAGAATAGGGGAAAGAGGGAGATTCGTAAACAGCAGCAGGAAGCGCCAGAACATCTCTCAGAAATTCTTGAAATTTGGCAGCGACCATATGACCATTAGCGTCAGAGATTTGTGAAAATATATCTGGGACGATCGAAAGAAGAACAGACTTAGACATGCTGCTGTGAATTTGTCTGTATGACCAAAAACATCAACAACAATCATCGCTTACATCTGAACTTGTCCATCAGTTTTCCAGCACAAAGCATAGCGAGTGCCACCTTGATGGCGAAAACCCGCAGACGACCTGTATCCTCACTAAAATGAAATCAAAGTGGAAAGCATAAGGTTATTACAGCAAACACCTCCTATCCGCTGTTTCGTCAAGAGCAATATCAGATCGGGATTGTTACTCTCCAAATACAGCTAGCATTAATAGATTCCAACTTTTATTTACTACGTCACTGAACAGTGAAGGTTTTATCAGATATACATAAAAGGTAGTGCAACTTTTCATACCAAAAGGGCCACAATAGGATTTGAACAGAATGTCCACGAGTCCCACCTTCTAATTATTTAAAAATTTCAATAATCAAATATATTTTGTTAATAATAATCCGACATAAAATTGTACAGCTTTAAGATGTTTCTTCCCGAATGTTGCCGAGGACCGCCAAAAAACAATTCGGTAGCTGCAGCATTCGGGTCACATGTTGGACCACCTTGACCATTAACTTTACAAACACCAAACGAAGCCACCTCTTATATAAACAAATCGTTTAGCAAAATTAATTTTCTCTCAAGGCTGTTGGCAATTATTGATTTAAAAACTAAGCAAGACATTGTTAATTACTATAAATTGAACAATAATTTAAGAGGAAAACCGGTTTTGAAAATACAAATTCATTAAAACGGAAGTATCTTTTGACGATACCATCATAAACTCACTTATCTATGCTGATTAACACCATGCAAGGCCACATTTTTCATTTGACCTTCCCTATTGAGCACAATTAACAGTCATTTTTTAATCGCAATTAAAAGCGCCTAAACCATTCCACGAGTGCTATTTTAACAATAATAGATGAATTTAACACAGGCTAATTCCCCCATCATGTTTTCAAGCCGTCGGTGCGTAGGCGGTCTGGCCTTAGTACCAGAAGCAGATTAATGAGCAATCAATTCAATGATACAACATTTTATGCTCTATTAAACAGGCTCCCATTGAAACCGCTAATTGCAGACCAAACACTCACCCATCATAAATAAACAGTAACCAGTTAAGTAGAAGACTGGTGCAGTTTTCAGCGTTGACTTGCTGGTTGGGTGGCAGCCTCTTGTTAAGCTGATAGTACAAGCCTGAAATGAGTGCCTCTAGACGTGCGACTCCTACATCAGCCCGCAAGTCGAACGTGTTGAGGCCATGTTCACGAAACGCTTCAATCACATTCCAGATGTCCACTAAATGCACTGAAAATATTGAGCGGACATCATTAGCCAGAATTATGGACAAGTCTTCGGCAAAGACAAAGGGCTTTTAGGCTACATTTGCTACTTTCGAGTTCATCATTAAGATCCATTAAGAGCTCCAGTCAGAGCTGCTGTTGTCGGAAATGCTAAATCACGTACGTGTTTTTCCGTGTGAGCAGATTCACATTTTCAAACAACAGCATCTCTGGTAGGTGTTATCAGCCTCTCGTGTTATGGAGCTTAAAGTTGCAAACCCATAACATATAAGTTCCTAGGCTCTTGCTAAATTTACCAAATTACAAAATGAAATTCTTGAAACTTTTCAAATAAACAACTAACTCGCACAATATCTAAAAATGATCCCACAAAAAATATTGTTATGAATTTCTTTTGACACCAAATGTTAGAAGTGCCCTCTTAGCGAATATCTGATCAATACAAACCTAACTTACAGACACCATTTTTAGATGAACAATATTTTATATAATTCCGAAAACGTTTCCCCAAATATAGTGAACAACCTAGCATCAACAGTATTACTAACAATTAGTTCTCTTCTGGATAAAGCGTAGCTTGTTAGCTAGCCGATATGATGCAAAGCGAATGACGTCAAAATTTTGAGCTCCTATAAGAGATGGAAAAAAATGCAAAATTAAGATAGTAGAAATGTTACAAATCCTTAAAGCAATTTGTAAGTTTTAATCAACCAAACTTGAAGAAAAAACGCTCAGTGGTTTACTTTAAACTAAACTAGGGCTTCCGCAGCACTTTGATAAAAATTAAATTATTTTTTGTACAACCTGATGTATAAACTAATGAATTATTTTAACAAACGCAATGAATAACACTTCTTTTTGTTATTCAAAAATCACATAAATATCCATTTTTATAAATTTACGTAGATTTCGTACATACTTAGTTATTTGAATAGTGATCAATGTTTAGCCCAATAATTCTTTTACCCAATAATTCAACAGCTTAGTATTATTTGATGTCCTTTTAGTTTCTAATTTATAGTAAACAACATAAATAAACAAAACTAAATATAGTCAGCTATAAAATATCAATTCTGACCAAAACTAAATTAGATCAAAATATCTAAATTTGAATTTTAAAAGTGTATTTTAAAGCATCATAAATAATTTTGAAACTACGTTTTAGTGTAGGGTTCTGACGGCGAATAACTATATATTAGCCTATTTGGTAAAAATTTGGTACTTTTCAGAGTTTACTTTTTAAGAATTTGTCTGTCAAAATTATTATACACAATCATCACAATCATCACAATCATGAAATTAATTTCAAAGAATCCCCAAGTCAAAGGTGCTTACTCCAAAATTCTCCTTGGTATAAGAAAGAAAACAATGGGCATTAACGCAATTAATTTCATATTTGTCAAGATTCAAACATTTGACATATACCCCTTTTTTTCCCTAAAGATCTGAGTAAAATCTCAAGAAATAAAAGGCAAATTCCACTGAATAAGACTGAAAAAGCTTTGATACGCTTAGATAGAAGATCAGCAAAACAAAACAACATCAACATGATAAATTATTTAACTGGAATATTAAGTATCATGAAGGTTGGGCATTATATTTTTCCCAAGTGGCAGAACCAGACCAACCAGTTGGTGCATTAAAGTAATTGGTAAATCATTTACCTAATTAAAAGCCTTTGAATTTGCAATCATAATGAAACATGTGCACCACACAAAGGTCAGGCGTTTTTTTTGCAATTAATAATCGAGGCAGACAAGGAAATTACCATGTAACGCATAATGTTAATTGTGAATTATCATGACCTCAAACTCGGTCAAAGTCAATGTACAATAAATTACAAATTAGGAAATCGAGAACTACTTAATAGAGCACTCATGCAATCTGTAATGAATCCATCTGAATAATTAGTCTTCTAATCTAACAAGTCTAGCAAAATATAAGAAATTCTTCAACAATTATCCACAACTTGTCCAAGTGAACACACTTTTTAACATTTCATGTTTAAGAAACAGCATTTTAGGTAAAATAGCAAAGTTCTAGACTTTTGCGCCTACATTTCTCAAATATGCATTTTTTTTTTAAAGTATTTTATAGAAAATTTCAAAAATGATTCTAAAGCCATGCAAAAATAAATTGCAAATTTTAACTTTCTGCCTTGCTATGCTGCACATTTTTTAAAATTTGTTTTAAAAATTACAGTGGAATCTCGAATATCAGAGTTAATGTGGACCGAGCTTAATAACTGAAAACTTGACCAATTCTGACGGCCTTATATTAACATTTTCTGTATTTAAATTGCATCCTATCAATTTTAAACTTGTAATGCTACTTAAAACGAAAAAAAAATCTAAATTTGCTCACTTTTTGTAGAAAATTCTACAACTAATACAAATAAACAGCATGCAACCACATTTCAAACGGGGTTTTTTTTAAAGGTCCTAAACAGATTGTCTCTTTAAAACTTTAACAGCACATTTTGCTTTACACACGGTTCGGACAGTACGGACACTCGGATAATCAGGGTTCCGCTGTATATAAAATGCCGAAGATTCTGAGTCAGTCATGATTCAGCCCAATTTCCACACGTCAGTCATGTCCATCAGGATCTTCTAAATCAGGGATGACGTGAAAGACACTAAGGAAGCGAATTGACAATTAGACTTACGCATATCTGCCATCATGTTGCGATGCTCGGTAAACTTGTGTGGACCAGAACTCATTTTGTCAGGAAATCCGAGACACCCTGGGAGAGAAAAACAAAACACAGTTTAAGTTGTATTCAGTCAACCCTGTGCAAGGTTCTGCCGTCATCGATCGTGGGTGTCAATTTGGTCAAATTGCATTCTGAAAACTAGTACCAATCATGTCGCTGACCTGCCCACAATGCCATAATCAGCCGCCAACATAATGGCCAAGCCGGACGGCATTCTTGAATTTTTTGACAACGTTCCCGATCCTACACAAAACATCGGCGTAGATTTACGTGTGCCCAAGAAGGAAACATCACTGCTTGGGAAAGAAAACGTTTAACTGGACAAGCCACTTAACTCTGGGACATTTGGGAGCCTATAAATTACGTCTATTATTGCTTTAGAAATGTGTGGGCCAAACAATTATAATTTGTAATTGGCATAATCGCAGAGTACAAGATACCAAGAGGATAGAAGAAAATTTAAACCATTGAATAAATGCCAAGGCCTTCAATAAGCTTTGGAATGACTGAAAAATATGGGGAAACATGACATCTGGTTCGCAACACTCATCCTGTATCATGTTGGGGAAATTGCCAATAATGTAGTCTAAGAATGTAAAGACTAACCCGTCTCAACTGGAAACTAGTAAGATTGTAAAATACGAGAAGAACATTGCAAGCTTTTAACAAATGCCAAAGGATCCGAACAGCTCTGAATGTTCTTGACTAAAATCTTGAAAAAAGAGATTAAGATATTATTTCATAAAACCAATGCAGTGATACCTCGGATCACGAAGGTCTCGGTCTACGAACACCATTTGCGAACAGATTTTGCTTCGCTTCACGAACGATGATTCGGTTCACGAACACGCGTCCCAACAACAATTGTTGATATTTTAGTTTGTCTTTATTTAATTAAATTTATCCCTTATTATGGCACCCAAAAAAGTGAAGTGTTAGTGAAGGTGGTGCTAAAAAGAATTCTAAACGTATACAAAAAAGGAAATTATAGCTAAACGTAAAAGTGGTGTTCGTGTTTTAGATTTGTTTTATTTTGGTAATTAAACTGCTTTCTTCTAATATTACTGTTATATTTAGTTCCTTTCTGTATTATTACCACACATAAAAGCCATAACATGTTAAAAAAATCTAAGACAAAAAAACGTATTATTTGGATTTACATTATTTGCAATGGGAAAAATTGTTCCGCATCACGAACATTTCGGTTTACGAACAGGGTCGAGGAGCGGATTATGTTCGTGAACCGAGGTATCACTGTATAGAATAAGAATGACAAATTCGGGCAAAGGCACTAACTGAATATTGGCACTGTAAAATGTATGGAAAAGATGTTATACCAAAAACTGCCCTTGCCTATCTAAAATGTAAATATAAATTGTTTGTAAGAAGGCAAAAATAATCCAAAGTTCTACTAATCACTTTATGAAATTTCAGAAAATCTTACTGACTTTGCCAGGAAATTTTCATGCATTCGTCATTATTTTTGCGGTTCAGTGCAGTATAATCTCGAACAATCTATTTACAGTTACTTTAGTAGGGAAACGAATGTACCTTATGCAGATATCGTCACGGAAAGTATCACGTACCTCCACAAATTTAGCTTATGCAATTTGTCTGAGGGTTGGTCTCAATACAGAACGTGGTTTGTAATATATTACTGCTTGTAAGCTCAGATGTAAATAACTCACTGAGAAATACAACTTTCGATATTACCTTCGTATCAATTGCATTATTTAAGCCAATAACATGGTCGTAGTGAGATATTTGTTCTTATACAAAAGTTCTTCATCTGACTAAACTTCATGCTTGCATTAATTTCAAGTCAAGTTAAACGTGACTGTGCAACAATGGGTGCGATTCTGTAATCGCCCCACTTTAAAAAATTGTATGCACTGCATCTCAGAAATGCCAAAACACGATTTTACAATGAAAATATAGCATAATATACAAGAGGATATTGGGTGCAAGACTATGAATTAGATTTACTAATTTAAAAAACAACAACCTTCCCTAAACGAAATTAAAATAGGCTGATAAAACACAAAAGAATCAATCATGCATACCCAAAACAATTTTTTCCTCAAAAATAAGCAAGGAAAAATTATAATTTGAAAAATCTTGCTTTTGTTATCCTAAAAGGGGAATTTTTTATCAACTTTGATAAAAATGTGAGATTTTGAGATCCTATTATCAGCCTAATGGCAGTTTTTTCCAGTTAAATTTCCACGTTAAGAAGTTAACGTTTATCTACAACCATCAGTATTTTTTAAACGGATTTATTTGTACGTTGCATAAGCACTGTGCACTTTTCAAATAGTACTTATGCAACGTACATATAAATCCGTTTAAAAATAATAGAGAGTTTGAGCCATGGCCAACGCTTTAACGTTAACCTTAACGTTAACGGCGGGATGTTTTAGTTCTACCCAATGAACTAAATGAATGTCATGAGTGCCGTTGACGTTCACTTACTTCATTGGATAGTCCCGCCGTTAACGTTAAGGTTAACGTTAAGACGTTGGCTGGCTCAAACTCTCTATTGATGGATAAACGTTAACTTCTTAACGTTGAACTTCAACTGGAAAAAACTGCCATTTTCTGGCTGATAATAGGATCTCAAAATCTCACCCCATTTGATCAAAGTTGAAAACATCCGCAAAAAACTACGTTTTATATGACGTTTGGGAAACCCTTTCTGTAGAATTTTGTCTAGCTTACGGTAAAGACATAACGCACGTAAATTATTCCGGCTCAAAAAATTCTTCCTGATGTAGATGGAAATTGCAGTCTTAAAATGGGAATGTCCTCGGAAGAAAATACGTGAAAAAGGATCTAAGAATGAAACGTTTTCTTCAATATTAAAAAACATCCGTCAAAAATCATTTGTGCAAGATCTCATATTGGGCGGACATTGTTCAGAATTTTAATAAAATATTGCATCAACAATATTCTCCATCAAACACAGCTTATAGTTTTGTTTAATTTATAGGAAAATCCAATTAATGAAAACATTTTTATTAAAATGCAAATTTTCTAGTAAAAAGATTTCCTAGAAAGACTACAGAACATCTTTGAAAAAAAAATGTTTAAGAAGTGAACAGCTTTCATTTCTATAAAAAAAAGTGTGAAAAAATCCATTATAGAAATTTCGAATCTTTTTAGAGCGTTGCAATTAATGTGGCCAATTGAGATTCTAACACCAGAAGAAGTCCAAAATTCTGTTTTAATAGCCACGAGTTACGACCATACAAATATCATGACTATAATATGGTCTTGGAATTTGTAAGGAAACAATTGTTTAAAATATACAAGGCCCAACAGAAGACCTGGGATTGAAAGGCCGATAGCCTAAAGACGACCGAATCTAGTTTATTTGTTTAGAAACATGGTTAGTAAAAATTGGGCTCTATATAACCAAAGAAAAGCTTAATTTTGGTATATTTAAAGCTCAACACCATGGCTTTAATAAATCCTACTCTCAAAACCTGGCCAATTCCACGTTAACAAGTTAACGTTTATCTTCAAACTTCAATAGTGATTGAGCCAGCCAATTAACGCCTTTACGTTAACCTTAGAGAGGCGGGAAGGGAGGAGCCTAGGACTGAACTACCCAATGAACTAACTGAATGTCATGAGTGCGCATGCGTGGCTCTTCCCTTCCCGTCTCTAAGGTTAACGTAAAGGCGTTAATTGGCTGGCTCAATCACTCTATTGAAGTTTGAAGATAAACGTTAACTTCTTAACGTGGAAATTTAACTGGAAAAAACTGACATTATCTGGCTGATAATAGGATCTGAAAATCTCGCCCCATTTGATCAAACTTGAAAACATCCGCTAAAACTACGTTTTATATGACGTTTGGGAAACCCTTTCTGTAGAATTTTGTCTAGCTTACGGTGAAAACATATTGCACGTAAATATTTCCTGTTCAAAAAATTCTTCCTGATGTAGATTGAAATTGCAGTCTTAAAATGGGAATGTCCTCGGAAGAAAATATGTGAAAAAGGATCTAAGTACGAACATTTTTCTTCAAAGTTGAAAAACATCCGTCAAAAATCATTTGTGCAAGATCTCGTATTGGGCGGGCATTATTCAGAATTTTAATAAAATATTGCATCAACAATATTCTCTATCAAAAACAGCTTATAGTTTTGTTTAATTTATAGGAAAATCCAATTAATGAAAACATTTTTATCAAAACGCAAATTTTCTTGTAAAAAGATTTCCTAAATAGACTACAGAACATATTTGGAAAAAAAAATCCGTTTCATTGCAATTTATGTGGACAATTGAGATTCTAACACCAGAAGAAGTTATTCCCATGCAAATATCATGAATATACCATATACCCTTTAATCTAATTCATTTTTGTTATGTCTTCATCACATAACATTCTGATTACTACAAGTGTACTTGCATATGCTAAATAAACTTCCTAAAAAAAGACATATCACCAGTAGCGGCTCGCGTATAGGCACTGTGGAACTGCAGCACCCCCTATTTCCACTTTATATTATCGATAAAATTCAATATATTATTACAATGAGTCCTTTCTAATTTATTTCTTTAAACTTGTACTATATATAACTAGTAGCCATCCCCCACTTTATGAGGGGACCCCCAGTTTATACAAAAATCTTTGTATGGAACTGTGCTTCACAGTTCCAGTGTGAGTGATTATGTCTACTCCTACAGTACTCTACTCCACAGTTCCGTGGAGTTTGACTGTTGTGCGCATGCGCACATGGGAAGCTGCACTCGAGTTTGCGAGGGAGGGAGAGCACTGTCGCTCCCACAGTGCTGACTGTTTGACTATTGTGCGCATGTGCACCCAATTTTCTGGAGCAGCACCCCCACTAATTTTGGTTACGAGCCGCCACTGCATATCACCACCAAAAAATGTCCCATGAAACCCTCAAAATAAGGGAATATAATATTTTAGCTTATGAAAGCTACAATAATTTTTGCACTTCAATACATCAAGCTTATTTATACTATCACTAATACTGTATGCCACGTATTTGTGTGTGGGCCCATGGGGCCCTCCTAGCATCTGGCATAGGGAGAGTAATTTTTATGGTTTGTAAGAAGAATCAAGATATAAGAAGGAATAGTTACACGGTCTTGGGTTTTGTATGGAAACAAGTGTGGAAAACACACAAGGCCCATGCACAGACCAAACACAAGGCCTGGAGACCTTGTCTCTAGATTGAAAGGCTAACACTCGCCGAACAAAGACCCAACCTAGTTTATTTGTTAAGGAATATGGTTAGTAAAAATCGGGCTCGATATAACCAAAGAAAAGCTAAATTTAGTTATATTTAAAGTTCAACACAATAGTTTTAACAAATCCTTCTCTTAAAACTTGACCATTTGCAATCAATCTGTTTCAATAACTGAATTTATATTTGAACTAAAATCACGAATCCTTTTTTATCTTTGACCAGCAGAAATGGTTAGCAAATATTCCAGCACGGATAAGAATATCAACAAATTGTATTGAAATTCTTATGTGCCGGTGATAACTGCACAGAAATGAAGCGCATAAAAATTGAAAAGGTGCATTATACAAAACACGATTTTACAATTGAAATATAGCATAATTTACAAGAGGATAATTTGGTTAACATAAGATTAATTAATTTATAAAAAAACACCTTCAGTTAACGAAATTAAAATGGCCTGATAAAGCACAAAAGAATCAATCATGCATACCCAAAACCATTTTTTTCCTCAAAAGTAAGGAAAGAAAATCTACAATACGAAAATTCTTTTATTGAAATCTTTTAAGAAATATTGATGTTTGAAGATAAACGTTGACTTCTTAACGTGGAAATTTAACTGGAAAAAATTGCCATTTTCTGGCTGATAATAGGATCTCAAAATCTCACCCCATTTGATCAAAGTTGACAACATCCGCAAAAAGCTACGTTTTATGTGACGTTTGGGAAACCCTGTCTGTAGAATTTTGTTTAGCTTACGGTAAAAACATATTGCACATAAATAGTTCCTGCTCAACAAATTCTTCCTGATGTAGTGATCCTTGTAGACTGAAAATACAGTCTTAAAATGGGAATGTCCTAGGAAGAAAATATGTGAAAAAGGATCTAAGAACGAAAATTTTTCTTCAACGTTGAAAAACATCCGTTAAAAATCATTTGTGCAAGATCTCGTATTGGGCGGACATTGATCAAAATTTTGATAAAATATTACATCAACAATATTCCCCATCAAACAGCTTATAGTTTAGTTTAATTTATAGGAAAAGCCAATTAATGAAGACATTTTTATAAAAATGCAAGTTTTCTTGTAAAAAGATGTCCAAGAAAGACTACAGAACATATTTTAGAAGTGAAAAGCTTTCTTTCATTTCTGTAAAAAAAAGTGTGAAAAAATTTATTATAGAAATTTCGAAGCTTCTTAGAGCGTTGCAATTTATATGGACAATTGAGATTCCAGCATCAGAAGAAGTCCTCAATATTGTTTTAATAACCATGCAAATATCATGAATATACCGAATATTTTTTACGTCTTCATCAGCTAACATTCTGATGACTATATAACTGTTCTTGCACACGTTAGATAAACTTCCGTAAAAATATATCAACACAGTAAAATTTCCCATTAGAGCCTCGAAATAAGTGAATATAATTTTAGTAATTCACATGGGGGATTTTTCACTTATGAAAGCTACAATAATATAGAGATGGTCCAGTGTAGGGCAGCCAGATATGTTACAAGTAGTTATCAACATTCTGCGAGTGTGACAGAAATACTCCACTCTCTAAATTGGGACACGTTGAGGTCCTGACGCGAAAAGTTATCTATGGGATTATTCAAACATTTTAATCTTTCTCCAAATTCACATCTTGTTTCCCATATATTAACGC
>JAUJYV010000806.1:0-27507 GCA_033995625.1 Ophyiulus pilosus
CGTTCAGTTAATTCATTGGATAGTTAAGTCCTTGGCTCCTCCCTTCCTGCCGTTAACGTTAAAGTTAACGTTAAGGCATTGGCTGGCTCAAACTCTCTATTTAAACAAATGTTTAACGTAAAACATATTGCAATGTAATTCAACAAAACGTTCTGTGGTGAATTTGCAACATACTCTTTTGCTATAAACGTATCGATAAATCGATTTTATTTGAAAAATAGAATAACACAGTGTACAGTGACTCACAGTATACTCGATTTAGACGTTAGTTTACGCTGTACATTAACTTATATGTTTGGGGGTATTTTTTTTTATTTCCTTGAGGTCAAAATCCGACCCTAATAAAGTTTTCGTCTAGACCTTCCCTTCTCTTCCTCCTGAAAACTGCACAGCCTCTTTTAAAAATTACTTATGCATGCTCTGTCATATCCTTCTGAAATATATTATGGTGACGTTTAATCAATCGTGATTTTGGGATATGAACCATAAGGCAATTTCGGGAATCGTTTACAAGATTCCGTATCTGAAATGGTTTTCTGGAGTATATTTAATGTCTAGACTTAAATCAAAAGCTCTGTCAAATTCGCCTGCAGCAAAAAAAAAATCGAAATAGAGATGAGAATTATGTGATGCCATATGACCTAGAAAAAGTTTTGCAGTTGTGTGAGAATTCATCGCCATGTGATTTTGCTCGCAATATATATTTAAATATGTTGCAAGATTACCCCAAAGGAGGGATTTTAGTTTTGTTTGCACTTGACTGATGGTATTTGATGTATCGTTTTACAAACGTTTGCATTGTGAAAAATTGCTTCTGTAAAACATGAAAATCATGGTGATGAAAATATTACTGTAATTTGCAAAGCCCTAGGACCTTAGGAAATATTTTACATCAGAAAAAATATGTTCTGTTATGTGGTACTAGCCATTGATAAAAATAATAATGTACTGTGGTTCTATAGCTGCAATTAGTTATATTGCGTTTATGTATTCGTATTAATTTATTGTTCTCAGTTATGCACCAATTAACGCTATTGGTTTTAAACTATTTTGTGAAAATGTTTGAATGATACTTAACACAATTTTATAGAGAATCCGCATGCCATTCTCTTAAACTTTTTTGGAAAATATATATAACTTTGAATGTAGTTTTGTAAACTGCTCATATATTTATCTTCTGCAATGCAGACTTAGTCTTATTTTCCTTTTGCTTTATATTTTTTTTTAGAATCTGACAGCATTTTCGCAATAACACCTATCTTAGGTGTCCTCATTGGAATTGTGGCAGCTTTTACCTTGGTTGCTATAGCCATCGTCATTGTCATGAAATTCCGAGCATCTCATATTAGTAAACGTAAAGAATATGAGCAAGAACCCATGGATAGGTAAGTTGATTTCATATTTATTCTGTTTTCATATTGGAAAAAAACCTATCTATAAATATGTGATGAAGTTTTAAGAAATGTATACAATGTATATTTGATTGAAAAACGGGTAGTTTAAATATTTCGTTAGGCTGCTAATGTTTTGTGAACAAATTTTGAAAAACCACAGGATGGGAACATACTAGAATGTTGGACGTTTGTTTATTTAGTCTTAAACAAAAATTCTGTGACAGTTCTTGAACTCATGCATGGCTCTTCAACGAATTTATATTTAATGAGTGTTTTATTTAGTCTTACACTAGTAAAATAAATGTGGGTATAATTATTTCACCCCTAAAGTGACTAAATGATCTGCATTGAGTTCTAAGACCTTATTAGGGACTTATTCTGTATATGGTCATGTGATTTCGGCATTGCGCAAAATACATGTTTTGTCTATATGGTAAAAATATTACTTGTCGTTTTTACATAATATGGGTTCATTCTTGTGTAAAATAATTCCTTTAATACAAATGGTATATGCCAATTAAAATTCGGCTGCACCTAGCCCCTGCCATAATGCATTTCCATACTGTAATTGATTTGAATTTATGTAAAATGCTTCTTTTTTAATTATTTGCGACAATGGCCTGCCATGAGTATATATCATAAGAAAATGTCAGAGACAAGAATTTCATTTGCATATTGCTTACGTTCAATTTATATATTTTTTGTAAAAATGTAAATATTCTAATATAGAGAGAGATACGTTTTCTGTACAAATGTCAGGCTAAGACGGCAGACAGTACTTGAACTCATGCATGGCTCTTCAACTAAACGAGGGCATCGCAATATTAGAATTTATATTTAATAAGATCTTCGCATATATCCACGGGAGTTATTAAATTATTTTACAATTCCTTTGCTGTTTGCCATTGAGACTGTAATGATGCTTGTATAGCCTCCAGTCTGACTAAATTCATTATTTAATCGAAGTTACTCTGTTGACTGCAATCCCCCTCATCATCGTTTTATTCGCATTTTTGGCATCTCCTATCAGCGTTATGCGTTTGAACTCCTCCCGAGTTAATTAGATTGCTTCCAAAAGGATTTAAAGAAAACCATCTATTCTGATAATGTGGCTGCGTTTGAATACGCGAATAATTCCGAATTATAGTTTTCTTGGCAGATATGGTGGCCCTTTTCTGTTTCGGGCCTGTAATTATTTTGCGGCAGCTATATTGCCTTCGCCCTGTTGTATTTTTCCACTTCTTAATGTCAAATTTGAGAATCTGGAATGCGCAGCGAGCGAAGCGAGTAAAATGGTGTCTATTTAGGGCTTTAATCCATTTTATGGCACATATATGCATAGCTAGTCACATAAAAGTTCATAAATAATTTTCCAGATCAGCGAGAGTACTAATACGAAACCCCTACATCGACCCTGTGCCACTGTTTTATGCACCCAATGGCGTGCCTATACCTTCCTTCCATCGTGGATTTTGTAGAATTAGGCACGCATCATTTTCATTTTGCTTTTATGTGCAAAATTCGTATCCAGTTTTATGGTTTAGAAGTTCGAAATTCTCAACGTTGTATCGAAAATTGAGGTTTTGTAGACAGGATTAACGTATTCGAACCCGTTTTCTACTTTTAATCAAGCATCAATTAAAACCGTCGCCATTATGCATCGTACGTGTTGAACAGTGGTTACTTTGTGAAAAGCCTAAATTAGTAGTTATGTGCACTCAAGCATTATGCTAGGACCCCTTTTAAGCTACACTCTGCAACTAGAAATACAGTGGATTTTGTTTAATTGAACCACATCGAGACTAGAACAGATTGGGCCGATAAGTAATGACTAATTTAATTGGCTTCCTGTATATTCTTCGTAGTTTTTCACTTTTTGCCCTTTTGAAATTTCTTCATGCTCACTTATGTCTGGTTTCCTGACCCGATTACGTAAAGAAAACTCTAAATTGAATTTTGTACTTTAAAATGTGGTCCATATAAACGGCTGTCCCCACATTTGTACCCTCCAAAACATGGATGGGGTTATTACACAAAATTGCACACAATTGCACAAAATGTCAAGTTTGATATTATTACACTCCATATAGAAATGGACTCGTATATTTCGTCTCCTTCTAAACTTGAATTAAGAAGCATTGTATTCTTATATCTCAAACAAAAAAATTCACAAAGGTTTCATCTTGGGTTTGTAGAAGCTATTTCAATATATTTTAGCGACACGAATGGCATGTTTAATTAACCTCATTCCGTTTCAGCACCCCCTAATGGGGCATTTTCCAAATAGGTCAGGTACTTATATAGGTCTTATTTTAGATTGCCTCAATATTATTGTTGCGAGTGAAAAATACTTGTACGAACATTTACAAGTAAAGAAATTTGGTCATGTTGGAAATGTAATACTGACTTGTCATATATATTTAAACATATCACCAGGTTGTGCTAAGACGGAATCAGGCTAATTGTAGCATCATGGCTATAAAGAAAATCCTCATTTACAAAAATGGCAAGTTTCTGTTGCGATAAGTTGTCATATAGAGATCTATTCAGTAGTTGATTCCACATAACCACATTGATTCCAGAAATGAAAGTATTTCATTAGACTTCTGTCATATGAAGGGGCAAAAACTGCACTTTAGCTCCTGTTTGTCTATCTTTCAAAATAGCCTATATTGTTCAGAATTTCATCTGGGTTTTTTTGCGGTATTAAAGCTCTACCAGTCAATAGTGGACGACCATCGGAGCAATTTGCCAAAGCTTATGTTTTTTTGCGGTTTTCTGTAGTTTGCAGTCCATGCAGAAAAAGCAACGTAATCGGTATTTGTGGGTACTCTGAGGGATTACTGTTTTCATTAGCCATCTTGAGCAATCGACAAATCGGATTGTGTAGGCCTTTGTCACAATAAGCGCTTGTTGTTGAGTGCAGCCAAACATATACTTTTCATATTGACAATATTCTTGGCTTATTATTAATTGCTTTCCTAATCTCTTATTACGGCGTTGACGACGAGCAAGGGCACTTTATTATATACACAATAACGGAACGTTTCCAGGCAATTTTGGCTTTTTTTAAACGCACGGAGCGAGTAATCTGCAGGCGGTTTTCCTTTCTTATAGTCAACTTGTTCAGCTAATACTTTGAAAGTTTAATCCGGCGTTGCTTGGCATCAATCGCGATTTTTAGAATTGGATTGGCCTCCAAGTTTCTCTGCTGTATTGATTTCAAATTTGTACCGCTGATCTGCTGATTTCCTACTAAACTCCTATATTGCACCCACTTTCGTCTTTATCGAAGGCATTAATGCTGACATTTTGTCATTATTGCTACTGCTAATCCTACTCTGTCATCTGCGGATGTCTAGATCTGTCAGAAAGCAATTTCTCAAATAAATTTGTGTTACTACATCTGTTGTGCTTTTAGCAGATGTTAAACTTTAAAGACTGCAGTCATCAAAACATTATCACTAACTAAGCTTTTACGTTAGTTTAATTTATTTATATTAATAAAGCCATAATTAATGGAGGTTGTGTTATGGAATGTTTGTTTGTGCTGTTTTATCGAACATATGTGCGGACAACTCCATGGCACTATGTTCGAAAGTTATTGCACACGAAATGTCGATATAGTCTACTGAAAATTCCTGTGGATTTTCAGATTTATTAGTACATGTAAAAGCAATTCGATAACTCTGCGATTGGAACATTTTCCGAATTCTTCGGAACTGACCGTGTAAATTGCTTTTTCTAAAGCACTATGTGATCCAAACTAGCCAACCCAGAACATTCGGTGCAATTTTATTGATTTCCAATCGGTGATTTTCAATCTCAATACAATTTCATGATGTTGGTCACTTGAACGTTTGTCACAGAATTTATTGCCCACATTCACATTACATGTGCGCAATAAATGTTTAAATCTGTCAATGAAAACTTTTAAAATGCTTTGTGGATGGTTTGAATAAACATTGCCCATAAAGTACATAATCATTGATGTTTCATGTCAACACGCGAACATTTTTTATGTTACATGTAAACATGTTAACGGAAGTGGTGGACTGGGTAGCTAAGCACATCCAGAACTAATACATGGCCATTATTTAATTGTTATAAGAAATAAATAAAATTCACGAAAATTGCATAAGGGGCCAGTCAAAAAGAACATCCTCAACATGGGGGTTGGGGGTCTGTTGGCATGTGGACACCATGCGGACATGGGGATGGGGGGAGGGGGTATTGATGGTATTTTTCAGTTTTTGGTTTTTCTGTTTAATTAAGTTTTAAAATCAGTGAAAGGTAGAAAGGGACACCAGAAGAAATGCGTCACCAATCCTAAATGTAATTGAATTTTTAAAACTTTCTGAAAGTCGGGTAATATGCCTAAATTTGTGTTAGACACCAATTTTATGCTGGAATTTGCCTTCGAGATCAGAAAATTTCCGTTAATCAGATAAATCTGGAATAATGTAATGGAATTGGCAGCGAGACGGGTGCTTGGAAATTTATAGGATGAGCCACGAATTTTTGGGCACTCTACTTTTTTAAAAAGGACGTCTATGAGGGGTAAGGAAGGGAGGGGGGTCTGGGCTAAAAGGGACACCGTTAGGACTGGGGGTGAGGGGAAGTCAATTTTTGAAGGAATTTCATTACTAGTTACATATAATAAAAGTTTAAAGAAAAATGGACTCATTATATTACATTTTATCGGCAATATGAAGTGGAAATATGAAGGGTAAATACGGGGTGCTGCAGTTCCACAGTGCCTATATGCGTGCCGCCACTGGTCTCAACCCTATCAATTTTTATTCTCTTAAAACAGCTGTTTTGTTGCTGCTTTTGTTCAAGTTTCAAAACAGGTGACACCACTATTCTAATTATTATAGTGAGATAATATAAATACATGTGCTACTAAATACACTATAGTGTGGAGATTAATAGTTAGTATTTTTTTTCTAAAATAGTTATAAACATGTATACCTCTGTGTTGTTTAAATTCACAAGCTATAATGTAGTCCACATTTTTCGTTATGGAAATATATGCTGAACAAAACTTGTAGTTATAAAATATGTCCATTTACCATGAAGCATTGTAAAATGCCTGCTACTGTACTTTGGAAGAAAAAAAACCCTACCTTTTATAGCTTAGTTTTATTCATAGTTTCATGGTAAAAGTTTTTATGTATCGCATTTCACCAACTTTCATAGAATTTGGAATCTAATGTTCTCGTAAAAGAAAAATATTGGCAACAGACTGGTCTAGACGGATTGACTGCTTGACATCGTAATAAAAATCACGGAAAGCAATGCTCTTTATTTCATTTATTTTGAGAATTGTAGCCCACGATGAAAACAATGTTATGGCTTCAAAACCATGAAGGCTTATTAAAGTAGAAGTTTTGCGCATCAAAACCCTTTATCACAGGATATGAAATCCATGTGTGAGAATATACAATACTAAATCCTATGCTTCCTCTATTGTACGATTTTTTTTAAAAACATTTTTGGAAAGTTTAAAAGCTATATTTAGTTAATCTTCTAAAAGCCATAAAAGGGTACTCCTTATTGAGGCTGTGTTGCTTTATTTTGGTGTTTATTTGCTTAAGGAAGCACCAGTAATATTACACCAGTACTAGGAAAATACTCTATAATAAAAAAACAATATGTGCTCATAATATGCATATGATGACACCATTTGTTTATTTAAGTAAGATTTTAGACTTATGTCTTAAAGTACAATGGAAGATTTAAAAATATGAAAATAATAATTCAGAATATAACAACCCTGGGGGAAAAGCTTATATATGGGCATATGTTAGCCATATAAGGGGCCTACATGCAAGGACATGTGACCATATGCAAGGATATGTGACCATATGCAAGGACATATGACCATATGCAATGACATGTGACCATATGCAAGGACATGTGGCCATATGCAAGGACATGTGGCCATATGCAAGGACATGTGACCATATGACATGCATATAATATGGTCATACATGGACCAGATTTTTTCAACAGG
Source organism: Ophyiulus pilosus (assembly GCA_033995625.1). Taxonomy (NCBI): domain Eukaryota; kingdom Metazoa; phylum Arthropoda; class Diplopoda; order Julida; family Julidae; genus Ophyiulus; species Ophyiulus pilosus. The sequence goes on from JAUJYV010000806.1 coordinate 7,414, forward strand.
GGAAAACTACATCGCTGCAATTTCTAGATATTTTTCACAATTTTGAACGATTCATTTATAACATACGAAATCTTTAATGCAAGCATAAACAACAAAACTGCTTATATTTTCTTATTCCTAAGGTTTATTATCTTGTTAAAAAAATGTTATAGACTTATTAAATTCAGAAGTATCAAGTATAACTTTAAGCATGAAGTGTTTAGAGACAACTTTCGTATAATCGAGTAGAAAGTGCATTTCCATTGAATTCAATGATGCATTTAATTTTTTTTTTCTATTTATTTTTTGTTATCTTGGCACTGATTGCGTCTATGCAAATTAAAATGCGGATTTGGCGAAATTCTTAAGTAGTTTACTTCAAATGGGCAAATAATGAGTGCGGCCCATTCTGTACATATGGCGAATGAAAGTGCTTCTTACTGATTTTTCTTCACTTCTATTTCTCCCCGAAGACATTTTTAATCTTGGAGGAAATGCTCGTAATGAAATTGCATCCCCACCTTCGCGATCTCTACTGTTGCGTGCCATTTTTTTAACCATCCTTTAATAAAATATTGTAGTTTCTGCATGCGTGAGTCTCGCTTTTCAGCCGATTTCATATTACAAAGGAAAATTGGAAGAGATTAAGACAATATGTGCTAAATTTCAGATTACACGCTCCAGCATTTAGGAAGTCTGCATGGGGAAAATGTTTGGCTCGAAAATGGAAATTGGTCCTCGAAAAGCTTATTTTGATCAATATATATCTAATTTAAAATACACTGAACGTCAAATAACGTTAGACTGTATAATGTGATGCGTTTACAACTGAATTTGGCACTTGATGTTTATATACTTGTGTCATGTTTGATGTACTGCTCTTACTCGAAGCTATAATTTTTAATACACAATCATTCCTAAACAAAGCGTTTTTAGGAATATAATTGACATCAGAATGTGTGGTACTCTATTAATGTTATCGTGTTGTTTAAGGAGATGATATTGACATCTTGGTAATTTAAAATGAATATTTATGACAAATATAAGGGTGCAACAAACTATGGTAACATAACTCTGCTGCGTACCAAGTCTGTTTCAACCATGTTAGTATTTGTAATTATTTTTAATCTGCTAAAATTAATTTCGTCACCACTCTTAATATTAATAAAAATAAATCTACCCAAAATATTTTTTCTAGAAATTGTTTAAAACCATTTTAACGAAAATAAAAATGGGGCACTAGAACGATATTTTCAATTAGGAAACACACACAGCATAAATTTTACCATATTTTTACTAATTGAAGTATAAACTTTGGCATTTGAAGCAATAATTATACTTCAATGGGTATATAATTATAAATATGACAGTGGTATAGGTTTTTTGGATCCTAAAATATTGGCCTCCTTAAGTGGGTCATAAACCATATACGTGGAATGGTTAGATGTAAAAATAGTAAATCAATATTTTGCATTGCACTTATGATTTACATTATACATGCACATAATAAATTTGCTAATAATACATAATAAATCCTGTAAGAAAATGAGGAAAAAACAATTTGCTTTTAAGAAAAATTGCCCCTAGTTGAATTTATTGGGACAGATGTGAGGCTATTTTAGATCGATAAATTTCCCAGTAATAACCCGTAGTTCGTTCTGATAATATTTAGAGGGCCAATAATAATTCAATCATCTTGGATTACCAATGAAGTAAAACAGTTATTCCTTGAAATATTAGAGTTTTAGAATGCCAACTTCTTACATACTTTAACTTTAATGGCGGGAAGGGAGGAGACACGCATTGAACTACCAATGAACTAACTGAACGCAATGGGTGCGCATGCGTGGTTCTTACCTTCCCGCCATTAAAGTTAAGGTATTTTGGCATGTTAAAACTCTGTTTTTTATATGAAAACGGCAAGCTTTAAATTTTTAACCAAATATCAGCATGGTGCATTGAAAAACGATGATCATAGGACAATGTATGGCTTTCACAATTTTCATTACTTGACCAAAAGAATGTCGAAATAATTAACATGGCAAGTATAGTACTTGTTATTTTAATCAAAAACTTGTTTGTGAACAGTTTTATTTCATAAAAATATATGGAACGTCCATGACTTAGTTCGAGGTGATTTATTTATAAATTGAAGTTTGGCTTAGAATTTGGTTCTTTATTTAATTATTTATTTGTGATCAGTTTTATTTCAACATTCATGATTTAGTTCTTGATAATTTATTGATAAAGTGAAGACTGGCTTAGAACTTGTTTTTATAATCAAATAATTGTTTGTGATCAGTTTTATTTCTCAAAAATATCTGCAACATCATCATTTAGTTTTAGACGTTTTATTTGGAAATTGTAAATTGGCTTAGAATTAGGTCTTTTATATACTTATTTGTGATCAGTTTTATTTATTTGACAGAAATATACACAACATCCATGATTTAGTTTTGAATTATTTAGTTGGAAATACAAGATAGATTCTTGGTGACCACATCAACTTGCGGTAAAGCAGGATATATTTAAAGTTGGAGAATCCAATAGTCGAAATGTCACAATTTTATTTATGAAATTTTAAATTCCTTTTCCTCATGCATGTCAAATTGCAGGGACGCTGCGATGTAGAGAAGTGCTGTGAGCGATTTGTATGCCACTGATATCGCATTTTTTTTCTGTTATTTTTATCTATAAAAAGGTCTAACGTTCCTCTTCGCAAAGACACAGACGATGGCGGTGAAAACGAAGAGAAGAGTCCGGATGTGATTCCCAGCAATAATGGTGAGTTTCCTTCCATGTTTCCTCGTTTGTCAAACATATTTTTTTTTACCAAGACCGATGATTAATGAAAAGAGCATTCATTAATTTTCCCATTAATAACTAGTGCGTATGTTTGCGCGCCATTTCAGCACGTTATCTCCCTGCAAATACATTTCGAACTCCTAATGAATGTACAAGGGGAGGATCTTGTTGGCTTCCAACAAATTTTACTTCGCTTCCATTTATTTATCTTAAACAACACTCTGAGAAGCTTAGTGCAAGATTGGTAGTTTTCCTCTACAGGCAATCAATTTGCTTTATTAGCGAGTACCTACGAAACAGTTTTGAGTCAACTGAACTGATGCGCCTGCATGTGTCCCCCCCTCCCCCCATTGTCTTTGAAGAGACACTGCACTTGACTCGTGTCAACCGTATCAATTACCGGAATTAATTGAGCTAAGATGAAATAATTGTCTTGACAGAGCGGAACGAAAAAAACCAAGGAGGAAATTAAATATCTCTTAATGGGGACTGTCAGGGTTGATGAGGCAAAAAATAATGAGGGTAATAATCACGCTTTGCTATGGTTTGCCTCACTTTTTTTGGCAAATGGGGCTGGAAATTTAAACTTGGGTAGAGGGAGGGAGAAATTCATCACTACCTCACTAGGTTCATCCGGTGAGGTTTTGGCTAGCTTCACTAGAATTTTTTCACCCAACAATTCTTACTGATTTATACGTATATTAGTGGACGACAACAACAACAACAAAATGAGTGAAAGGTCACTTTAGACATCGCAAGAGCATTTGCCAGTAGTCCAAGTCTAAGTTATGAGAAACAAATTTTAGTAGGTATATATAAATATTTTGAAATTCATTCTAAGACCCACCTCCGTACCAAAGTTGCTCACATCGCATGAGCTTGGACTGAGCTGCATCTCAAGTCCCAGATTCATATCATAGCTGCACAGAAAAATTGCCAAGACGAGCTCAAGACAGCCAAATGTGAGACCCAGAAACTGGCTGGCAGGATGTCATCTCAAGCTTTAGCTTGAGCTTGATATGCAGCTTAGGAGACACAAAGCTTAAGCTGCAGTTACTGTGGTACGGGGCTAAGAACCGAACTTGGTGATATTAACCATTTAATCGGGAAACCCGGGCTTGATTTTCGGGTTGGTTACCATGACTGTGGTTTTAGAGCATTCCCACAGTTGTTGCCATGCAAATGCCAGGATAGTTCCTCTAAAAATCGGCCGCAACCGTGCTTCTGTCTATCTCCATTCTTCTTAACAACCTTTAAATGTTTACTATCAAATGACAAGCAATTTATTGTCACTTAATAAGCATCTGTAATTTTTTAACATATGGACCCGCTGTATTAACATCTAACTGCCCCTTGTAGTCAAGCAATCACTGCATACACAGGAGCTGTTCACGCAAGTGTGCAATACCTGCGTTTTCCTATTGGAGTTTTTTTTTCGTTGTAATTGCAAGAGGACAAAACCTTGTGGTTCCTAGAGTAGGGGTTTATTGTATTTTTAAATTAAATTTTAGTAATTGCGGGTATTAACGTTTGCTTCTCCTTAAGATTCAACGAAGCTGAATGATTTCTGGCTAGATTATGCACCAAAGCGAGACCAACACTAGGTTTGACGAGCTCAGCCGTTTGCTAAACCAACCACCGCACGTCGTTCATCAACACCGTTTTTGATAAATCTTTCTCATTATACGGGCAACTTTCTAGAACCCATCCTTTCAATTACCAGCATTGAGAGAATGCAACTGGTATTAAAATACAAATTTGGACGAGGCTAAATCCCTAAGCCCTCATAAGCTCGCTCGATTTCGTCTTAGTTTCTTCGCTTTTAGACTGCTAGGCCGGCCTTATTTTTTTCTAATTAAGTCCCATCGACACATCCTCATGTGTTTATGATGTTCATAAATAAATGCAGGATCTTGGCGAACCCAAATGCTTCCATAATCTTCGGGTGAATATCAAGCGCTGCTGGTTAATGACACGTTTCTGCATATTGAATGGGCTCTTGCTTGCTCAAACTTCATAATTCAATTAGCTGCGGGGGCGAAAGAAGCGTGAAAACGCCCGCTTTTGCTGTTAGCCTAAAAATCGAGGATTTTCCAAGAAATGACTGGTGTTCTAGTATAAAATTGCACTTAATGAGGCTAAACATCGACCTGATTTGTTGTTATTGAAAGAAACCACCTCAAAATTTGAAGTCATAGTCAATATTTCACAATAATCTTCATTATGCATGATCTGTGCAGTCAAGTTTCCGTTATCACAGACCAAAGTTTGAGATCTGAAGGCATTTGTGAATGTTAGACCAGTATTTTGCTATTATTTCAGTTCAGGAAACACTAAACTAGGCGTAACACTGGAACATGTAGAGGCATCAAACTGATACCACAAATAAACCACATTTCAGTGACACAAAGAAAGGACATTTCCATTCCTGTATAAAATCTCGTTTTGGTGTATGAGAAAGTCATTCAGGTTTTCTGCGCAGGTGTTCATGCGCGTGTCTGAGATGAATATTGATTTGGATAGAATTTGTTCATGTGCGCATGTGCAACGGCGAGTATTTAGCTAGTACGACATACATTCAGCTACAGATTGGCTACATAGCCAATATATTAAATTCTTTAATACTAATATTACTGAACGAATGGCATGAACAATTGACAACATAAGTCATTAAATTATATTAAAGACTCATGGCAGACTTTCTAGAAACGTGTTCTACATTTGCACAAGTAAAAATGTAGTTAATGAGCATGTTTAAATGTTCTTATCAAAACATCAGCAGGACTTCCTACTTTCTTTGCTCATTATTTTCACATATTAATTTGCTTTGGGAAAATGGGAAAATAGTTTTTCTTTTCAATTTATGAACCATACAGTATAACAAACACTCTTCGACAAGAACAGCCTCTTTTGACTTTTCATTTATAGAGAGAAAATTCAATGTCTAATTGAAGATATATTTAGGCTGGATTTGACAGCAAAACGTGTGGCGTGTATCAAACAACGAAGAAGTAAATTTGAAATATTTAAATATTACAATTGAAAAACATGTAAATAAACTTGTTGGAATATCGATTAAAAAGCAATTGGTAAAATAAATATTTTGAATTTTACCCAAAAAATCATTCTCAACTTTTCCACATTTTCAAAGATACTTTTTTAAGGCATGTTCTCCACATAGACCACCGTTTTTAAAACATTGGGTGGTACATCATTTATGCTAAAAACGTACCTGAGAAAGAAACATAGAAGATACTTCACAAATATCAAAGCATTTTAGCAAGAAATTCTTATTAAAATTAAATTAAATCTTTATGCAGTAGCCAGTAGTTGTGGGGTGCCCTTTTGTATCCTTGCAACGAATATTTTTAGACTCAGTCCGCCACTATAGTCCACCCATTTAGTGTTTATATTTCATAGAATAAGCCAATCTGAAGTATTTGTATGGTACTATTTTTCATACATACATAACTCAAAAGAAAACTGAAGATAATGTATATGAAAAGCTTTTATCAACTATAACTCTACGTCCTGTGGAGGCAATGGGCCAAGGAACATCACACCACGCTGCTTAAAGTTCCGGTTAGTTTTTTTACCCCGAATATGCCCACCGTGTGAAGGTTCCAAAGCCCCGAAAAGCTGCAGTCCGAAATTGCATCCAATTCGGGGTTATTTTTCCCAGGAGCATAGAAAAGCGTGCGGACCAGACCGTTACCGTATCCTTCATTACTAACACCATTAGTGCACAAGTTTAAATTGAGAAACAAAGTGAGGGGGCAAAGGAAGTACGCCATTAATGCGTTTTATAGGAAATGATTTGACAATGCATTGGATGGTGAGCGTTTTCGCCAAATGATCTTCAGCACCACATTAGTGGCGGTATCAACCCTGTTTCTGCTTTTAATGGATGTTCGCAAGCGAGCTGCTCCAGTCATTAATTCGCAGTGAACCTTTGACCCCGCCATTTGCTCGCAATATGGTAATTTGGGAGGGTTGCCACTCGCGGCTAATTAGCCCGGCTATTTACAAAGTTGCAATCTGAATTTACTTCGTCAAGTATATATTGCGGTCATTGTTGCCCATCCCTTGACCTCGCAGTTTGCGGAGCTAACGACGTCCGCGGGTAATTATGCTGCTCTTGCTTGTTTTTGGAACATTTGATGATTTGGAAGTGAGGGATATTGGAGCATGGGAAATAGAGGGTCGTGTTATTAGCCTAAATTTGCACAAAAGCTTCGAAGTAAAGTTCTATAGAAGTTGAGCTTTGCAGAAAGGGCGTTATTCAAACATTAGTTATGTTAAGTATAAATGCTGTGTCTCGGTTATGTACTGCGCATTTGATATCTGTAGGTCTTTGTACTTGAGTTTTACCAAGAAAATTAACAAAGTTTGTGATAAACCAACATAAACCTCTATTTCTTGAGTAATTTTTTCAAAGGTTAACTTTGTTCCTTCCAAGTAAGGTTACATGACCCAAGGCGTTTGTGACAACAGTCAGTTTATTTGATGGATACATAAGAAGTGTATCATATTTTCCATAGTTTTGCATAACTGCTTTTAGAATGGTGTCAGAATGCTTTGAGAAATTCTGGATTTTGTTTTATTACCTGCAGTAATATGATTTATTTTTTACAAAACCTTGCAGATCACGAATTTCCTCCAGTGGAAGTGAAGTGTCTTCAGAAATACAACAGTAGTGGAACTCTGGAGAGAAAATGTGATAACTGCAGGACAGTCCCACCCTATGGAGGAATGCAACCGGAACAAATAATAAATCATTCGTGGAATCAAAGCAAAAAAGTTCGACCGGCAAGTATTTTTTTACTTGTGTCATGTATTTATTTAAACATACAAGTATATACAGAAAATATACTTTGTCATAAACATTTTAAATTTTATCACGATCGAGTGCATTTAATGGGAAGTTTATGATAGAAGAGGGTTACTATATTTGAGTGTTCGGCGCTTAGAAATTCTTAGTTTATCCTGTAGTAGTCGAGTAGTCGATCCTGATTTAAGTTTTTCTTTTTAAATTTTAGCCATTATTTTCCTGAAAAACGAAATGAATTAAATAAAATCAAAGTTATCCAAAACATTCTCAAACAAGTATCATATTTTTAGAGTATATTTCAGGATTTTTGAAAATATTGTCTACCAATTTTGCTCAACCCCGAGCATTCATCGGTGCAAACTTAACATAGAACTTGTAATATGTAAGAACATTAGTGGATCAATGATTTTTTTAAGGAACGGGCCCCATTAATAAGAATTGATGCATTTTTGCTTTTGCTTGTGCACAATTACAGATATTAATTTCAGGAAATTACATTATTCAGAGTTTAATGTTTAAAACAACTTGTCAATAACGATCATTTCCTGTGCTCTTATTAAACAAATTGTAATATTAATTAACGATACTTGAATTTAGGACCTGTAGGCGAACATCTTAGAAAAAACTTGTTAATTTATAGTAAACCTTCCGAAGTTTATTTAAAATTTTACAATTGGCATCTTATATTATCTACTTATAATCGCGACTTCTTAGCACATAAAATTTCGAAATTTACGGAAGATTAATTGGAGTTTAATTTCTGCAGAATTTTTTTTGAAAATTATGCTTGCAAATGAAAATATTTTAATGTTGAATGAATAAAAAAAAATTCTGCATGGAAGTACACCAATTCTAAACGAAAAAAAAATATTAAGTGAACAATATAGAGGCCATTATCCACTGGAATCCCATTCTTGTGTCACCTTGAAGATTAATAAGTGGTCAAGTGTTGACATTTTAAAACCCACTGTCCATATCTTTAAAAAGCTTTATCAAAACATCAGAAAATACTGAACTGTATATGACTTTAAGAGCACACAGGTTCAAATTAAAGCAGACCTGCAAATATTAGAACGTTCAAACTCTCATCCAAATCTTCCATTTCAAATCGTTGAATATTTGGCTTAGACTTCCTCTTCATGGATGGCGGGTAAAAAATGATAAATTTCTTTTTTTCGGATCGATTAAAACGATGGTTGGGAACCGCACACGCACCCCACTTGTTCAAACAGCATTTTGCTTCATTTATTATCCTATCAAATGCACGATCCCTATGCAAAAAAAAGACTCCCAGAATTCTACAGTGCCTCCATCCTCCAACCCCCTTCGTCGTTTCCTTTTTTTAATAATTACTTTTCTCAAGTTGCTCCTAAACTGGTGGGTGGGGATGATTAAGTTTTTGTGCAGTGGGTGCAGTTATGAGCCGTTATGTTTTGTGGGAGAGATCAATGACTTATGAGGTTCTCTGAATCCATTGTTGCTCCAGCTGCAATTGATTCCAACGTTTACTCTGAGTTTTTTTTCTTCTTGCGTTTCGTTTGTGTCTGACATCATGCTAGCATATTTTCTGGATCAATTTATTCATCTTTCATCTCGCCCCCTTTTTTTCACCCCATGCAATGCCTTAGTACGAAGAAATGCAGTACATAGAGATGCAAACGCCCAACAACCAGCGCAAGATGCCCCCAGCGGCCCCTGTGAGGAGGGAAAGCGAGTCCCACCTGATGCACTGCTCAACGGAGCGGGGCTATCCGGTGGCCCGAAGACCCTTTGGGGCCGAAGAGGAGGATGCGAGCAACGTTGAAACGCCGCTTATGAAAAACCCACACGAAACTATTGTAAGCATTAGAGGAATATTTGGGAATATTGTCATGGTTGGTTGGTTCTTGGGCTTAAGTGGGGCAGTGACATCATAGAGGTGACCATTTATAACAAGAAATTAAATGGTTGGGAAAGTTGCCATAGCCATGTCTTGGTTAGGAGTTTCTGAACCCTCCGAATTTTTTCCGTATTTTTTTTTTAAATCAGGTTTATAGGGCAATCAGTCATTTTGTAGAAGTTAGACAGCTTTGGGGCCGTGCAAATAAGAATGCGCTCTTCATGGGAATAGGTGCCAAAATAGCAAGCGAGAAAAGTCACCAAAACATGATGTCATAATGGCACGTCAAATTTCAATAAAGTAACGTCCCAATTCAGAAAATAAGGACGTTGCAAATTTGACATTTTATTTCATTGACAAACTCGTCATATTTCTGGAAATTTTCAAAATTTCAAAAGAGGGTACTGCGGTACTACTCTTATCAATTAAGAGAATTTCTCTTAATTAGAAGAGCGAGCAAGTGGTTACATCGTTTATAAAACTTTCACTATAGAGTTTGGAAAAAAGGACCCTATAATACATGTACATGTTTTAGTTTCATGTACCAAATCCTGTTTTTATCACTTCGAAATGTACTACATGGTACAATTTGAGCACAAAAAAACCAAAAAAATAATCAATTTTGGATTTTACCAAATTGATTGCACCACAAATAAATTAGGAATCAATCAATAAATTGATAATCGTCCATAACGGGAGATATTAAGGAGATAGGATGAAATACGGACATGGTGGTCTAATTTTTTGGAACTTTTTTAAACTCCATAAGCTGGGAATTTTTGTGGGTAATTTATTGTATTTCCCTACTGAACAACCTAGCCAATTCAGGATGTGAACACGCGTGCTTCTGTGTTTCCCTTTTCATTTGAAAAGACACCAAATATATCCATTTTTATATCTTTTTTAAAATAAAAGTTCAGAAATGCTGCTAAAAACTCGCCGAAGTTTGTTACGAACAATTCGCACACAATGTCTCACCACCTGTATTTATGAAAACAAACTTCTGAAATTGGGCAAATTGTGAAAATCGCAAATATGCGACAAGCTGATTGTTAAACACACCTCAGAACACTGTGTGCAAGGTACGCCTATGCATTTTCCTCATCCGAGAATAAACATGCTGAAATGTGGCCAATTTTTCTAACAGGTGTAGCCTTTTGCTGGGGGATAATAGCACGCCTGGAAGAGTTTTAGCCTGGGCTAATTTAAGGTTAGTGACATCGGATTTGGCCTGGCTCTAACAGTGTTCTGTGATGTAGTATCACTGATAGCCTCTTTTTTTTTCTTCTAATTTTGTTTTAAACATTTGAAACGTCAGTCTAATGATGAATAAGCTTGAATTTATACTTTGAATTCACGTTTCAGTTGCATGGACTTCAAAATATACTTATGCTAGAAATTAGAAAGTCGTTTATCAAGTTTTTCCTTAAATAAAACTAAAAACATCTAGAAGTTGCTTTTCAGCTAAATGAGTAACCATGAAAATAATGTTGTAAATAGTAGAAACCAAAAGTCAGCAAGAGCATGTTTGTGGGCCTTAAACTAGTGAAGAAATCTGAATAAGGGATTTTCTTACATTATTGTTCACTTGTTTTGTAACTTTTCTGCAACTTGTTGTCACATGTCTTTAAAGTTTTAGAAAAAATAGGAAATTGGAAAACATGTTCGAACATGTCTTACCTTGTTCACACCAGTGAACAGAGTTTACAATTTTTAGCACAATGTTTTTTAAAAATAGTAGGAAAATTATCTTATGAGTTTAAAAAAAATATTAAATCGAAAGACATGTTCAAACATGTCTGAATCTATTAGCATTTCACTATTAGGTTCACAAGATTACCAACTATTATCGGTTAGCATGGATGAAGGTTTTGGCACTAATTATTAAAGAGCACGATGCATCATTTATTGTTTCACCAAATGTATATCCTCACATTATTGTTCACTTGTTTTGAAACATTTATGCAAATTGTGAGACCATGTCTTTACGAGTTTTAGAAAAATTCAAAAAATAGGAAAATATGTTCAGGCATAGTATTTTACGCTGTTCAAACTTGTCAGAACATTTATTCACGATTTTTAGAAAAATAGTAAAAATAGGAAAACAAGTTCAGACATGGTCGAACCTGTTCACATTTTCGGCAATTGCAGGCAACTAAAGGTTCACGAGATAGATAATCGTCTACCATCGGTCAGCACGAATAAGTTTTGGCACGATGCATTATTTTTGTTTCACGTCATGTTTTTTATACAAACCGTTGAGAAAAATAAGTCAATTTCTTGTGGATTTTTTTCAGATAATAACCCCACTTCGACGCTCTGAACCAGAAACCACTGCCTTTTGAGTCAACCATGATCGGACTGAAGTTTGAGCCTCTGACGCACATTTTAAGCGAAACGCACCACAAGCACAGTGCACAACTATCTCGATGGGCAGATATATATATATATATATATCGGCAATTCGGAACGCCAGTCGATGGACATAGATTGGGAATACGCGGAAATGCCGAGAAACCCATGGAAAGCAACTTATTCTGCCTTTGTCGCTCATGATTACGGACCAGGATTGTTGTGATAGCTAGGTGTCTTTCTGATCGCTTCCATTCCATTTCGTCCATTGGAGAACGTTCATTTATTGGGACATTTGTGGTCAGTACAAAGATTGTGCTACTAAATAACAATTAGAAAAAGATACAGCATTTTGGGTGAGTATGAAACATTGCTGAATCGAGCATACCCGAGCAATAGCGAGTCGGGTCGATGGTTATCCGTTTATGAGATGTCTAAAGGAATGCATTGTCACCAGTTCAAAATGAAGACCTTTTGATGTCGACGATGGTGAATAAATGTAAAATATTGTAAATAAATTTATATTCATTTTTACAGTTTCTGAGTGAAGCGCTTAACAAAATGAGCCAGCTTGCTTGTTTTATGAGGTTAGAAAACGATCTTGGATTGATTAGGCACACTGGTAAAATCCGTAGTTTTAAGCAACAACACGGATGAATGCATGAGACAAAAACAGCTATTCAAGAAGTAAAGGTAAGAAACCATTATATTCTGATTATTATGACATGGAAAGCCAATTAACATGACATCTGGATTAATTATAGAATTTCTTGATGTTGACTTCCAAAAGTAGTCAGGAATGTGCATGTTTATATTGAGATTTTCAATATTTTATACATGATAAATACATAGAAGGTACAATTTTCACCATCTTATTTAAATTTAAAAAACGTGTCGGGATGCAAAACATGAAAAGCAGCTATCACTTACTCAAAATAATTGTACCAAAACACGTATATTTGGGATATGTTCATTTATTATCCACATGAATGTTCAGCTCGAGCATTTAAAAATATTTCAAACTGATTAAAATTGAATAGAAATGCGTTACACAAATATGATTTAGTCCAAAACATTAGCAATCTTTTAAAACGCAAATTAATTTAATAACTGAAAACGTTAATAATTTTCTGTTTTCATGTCGTTCAGTCCAAGATCGTCATTTTGGTCGAACGTCCTCTCGTACTTGATTACTTCCATTTCTGGATCAGGTTCGGGCGCGTAGAGGTTCTAAAAAAAAATTAGGGTTAGCGACACTAATAGATCGAGTTAACTGCTGAATTTTGGAAAGGTAATAAACACTTACCTGTACATAACTATTCCCCGCAGGATCGTCGAAAACAATTGTCACTTTCCTTTTGCCCGAGACGATCTAAAGATTTTGAACATATTTTGAGAATAAACTTCTGCGACAAAAACGAAAAAACAAAAAAGGTTTTCTGACCTCATCGAGCTTATTTCCAAATTCCTTCATCTTACTAGCCAAATCATCTCTCGCACTATCACCTTTAAGAAATGGGTTTCCTATTAACAGTTGCTCTTTGACATTTTCCAGCAAACCTTCTATCGTTGTGAAGCGTCCTCCCAAAGTTCCAGCTCCCATTTCAAAGTCCAGGTCAGGAATGGCAACACCACATGTTTCAGACTTCATGGAAAGATATATAATGTGACACAAGTAATTCATTATCTCGACATTAAATGATTTATGAGTTTGCTCAAAGTTCAAAGGCGAATATCTTTAAAAGAAAAATTCCAAATATTTTCAAGCAACCAAAGCAATCCGTACTTTCAGAACATCCCGTGATAAATCCATTGAGTTTTGAATTCGAAGAGTGATTTTCAGTCCTTTGGGCTCTATGCCAGAACCGGCTTTAACTTCGTTTGTACGATGTCCACACGCATCACAGTTAGTTGCCATGATTACCACTTCTTTGAAATGAGGGATTTCTGCGCGTTTGTCCATTAAGAACATAACTCTCTTAAAAAGGATCAACTTTTTTATATAGATTTTAAGCTTGTGCAGAAAGGATACGAGTCATTTTCATATTGGTTTCACACGGTGCATTGCAATTGGAGCAATTCGTGGCAAACTGCATCACCTACGTTTGAATGATTACGAAAAGTTTGTTAGCAAATGGAGACGCACCAACAGAAACGATTTAACGGAAATAGGACCTACTTCATCTGCAGTGTTGACAGGCAAGTTTTCTTCTACTTCAACCAGATCTTCACCGTTCCTCCCATCCTCCTAAAGTTATAAAACATGTTGTATTTGTTTACAGTGTCTACTAACACGCACGGGAAGTATTTATTCACCTCGAAAATTCCTAGCCGTCTATCCTCCTCCGTGTTTCTTTTGTAGTTCTTGACTTCCATGAACTCATCTTTTTGGGGTGCAAACAAGTTTTCGACAAAACTGTTTCCGCTAGGATCTTCGACTACCTTTATTCACAACATGGTAAGAAAATGTTGAAAATTTATAACAACTGATTTACTAAAACAGCATTTAAATTGTGTGAAATCGATAAACTGATACGTACAAAGTGAAAATTTAACTGCAATGATATACATTGCCTCAACTTCTCGAGAAATTCAGAAATTTTGGCTGCACCGACAGGATCTATTTTCTAAACAAACAGTTACAAACAATTAGTTACGTCACGTTAAAATCGGTAGCTGTGACGTAAAGACGAGTCATTTTGATACCTGTCTACTTGACTGATCAGCTTCTAAACTAGCCAATGTCCTGCTGAGAATGCCTTCTATGTTTGTGACTTCTATGAATAATAAAGCACAGGCTTTTTAGAGAACATGGTCAACATGTAATTTACACCTTTCATAGTACTATTCATACCTCCTCTCCTAGCCAGTGAAGGAATTTCGAAATCTAACTCTGGAATTGAGATTACTGCGTAATCTGACCGGACAACTTGTCTATTCAAGTCCTGTTGAGTTATATCAAAGATGAATTAACTACAATATTATTACAGGGATCCAGTTAAATGTCCATTGCTTGCAGTGAAATTTTAGTTACCTGTGCATTCTGCACCTTCACCCCGATTTTAATTCCATTTTCTTGAATTTGACCTCCAAATTGTGTTTCGTTGTTTTTAAAGCCACAGTTTGGGCATTCGAATGACATAAGAATTATTTCCTTGTAAAAAGGTATCTTGAGGAGAAGCAATTTTGTAGTTCCCTGAAAAACACCCAAAAACAGACGTAACTAACACTTAATGACAATAACCTCTTGACCAAGCCATAATATACTACTTTCATTAATACAAATTATACTTGCATTTTTTGAACAAGCGAGACATAAACTTTCGATTTCAGTGGGCATTTCAGATTCAAGATCCTCGTCGTCCAAATTCCTGAACAAGGATTTGGGAGGCTCGTGGTCATTGGAATGCACAGGCAACATTCTGTGGCTGTTGTTATTCAATTAAATGCGTACTCTAAAAACATAACACCAATAAAATATATTGTTTTAACCTATATTTGAAGAAATAACTATACAACATGACACTATAACTACCTGAAAGTCATCAATGTGATAGAGGCGACAAACGACAGAAAGTAAGCCGGCGTCGGCTTATATTATGTCGGACGCTGTGTAAATCGTCACTATTCGTCTTTGTAGACAGATATTTAATTTCATAACTTAACATTCACTAAACATTCTTACTTGTAGTACATCAAATTTTATAAACACCTGAAATTTTATTAAGATAAGTAAATTAACTTTAAGAAAACTGCATTTGCTGATTATTTGATAGAGTTTTTTGGCTCATGCTCACAGCGCTCTCTGGCAGCATTTTAAGTTTTATAACTTCATTTTTCCCTGACAAAAATAAGTTGAAAGTGAGCTTAATATCGCAAAGCACGTTTGTAGAGTATGACTGAAAATATTATCGTAAATTAATAATTCGCTAATGAGCTCATTTCAGAAACTACGTTTAGGAAAAAATATAAAATAAATGTTTTTAATAGTGGTAATCTCTATACAGCAAACCGCCACTTAGCGGTGTTCCTACGCCGCGCTTGCGCATCAGATCCGTTCCTTTCAGCCAATCAGGTTTCTTCATTGCGGCAAGATGGCGGCCTACTTGTCTTTCTGAACGAGCACGTTGTGTGGGGTCAAGCTCGAAATCTTCGAGGTGGTGGGTGAATCTCTCTTTGAATCGTCAAAGAAACTATATTCCAGCCTCATCTTGTTTATTAAATAATGGGAAACGTACTAGCGTCCAGCAATGCAGCGGCACCCCCTCCACCGCAGCCGCCGCCACCGCCGTTGGGGGTACCGCTTGCCCAGCCAGCCGATGGGGCTCAAGCCCCGGCTGAGACCCTGGACACTAATCCAGGAAGCATGGAAGATTTACACAAAAAATGCAAAGGTAAATTTAGTTAAATGAAATTCGTCTATTCGATTTCAAGGTGTTGAGATCAAATAATTCAAATATCGCCGGCATGCTATGGGCACTCGATCCTGATGTGCCCTTTGTATCATACATGTGTTTTTTTTGTGTGTACATATGTTAAATATCCCACTAGTCCAGGATGCTGTTTGTCATACACTGTTGTTGCCATTAATTGTTCTAATCATTCCATCGGTTTTAGTTAGTATACGTTTGTTTGGGTTTAACTCCTTGTTCTCCCCTAATGTTTCAGGCAATAGCCCTTGTTCCGATAAGTCGGCCATGATCGAAGAAAACCCTAGTCCTACTGACCCAGAATTATTTTTATAAATTTCACATATCTCCTATTCCCGAAACCCACATTATTACATCTATAACCTTTCTTGAGCATTCTTAAATAAAACGTGAATCTATTTATCAGGAGCTTAGTAGTTCCGGTTAAAGTTATCCTTCATGTTTTCATGGTCGATTTGGTTAGTTCATAACTCAGCATGAAAATTCCATGTGGTAGAGGACCAAAAGTCTATATACCGTAGTTGGAAAATTTAAATATCTCCTTCAAGGACACCCAACAGCATCGTTAGTGAAGTTGCATCAGCTTAGGGCTATCCTTGGGATTCACTGTATAATAAATAGTGTGCAGAAAAATTACCAATAATATGTAATGGATTTAGTTTGGTGGTACATTAATTGATTCGAAGTAGAAGTTTGACCACCTTGATTATGTTTGAAGAGTCCATTTACCTATTTAAAACTACTCCCGAATAAAATAAACCTTTGTTTGACCATCCCCCCACGAATGGAGGTTTCTGGGCAGGAGATTCCCCTGCATTGTAATTGTACGATGCCTCGTGAAAGTTTAAAGGCACTAAAAGTGTATTTTTCACAGATTAACCTATGAAAAGGGCCTCTCAAAATATTTCGTAAGACATCCGTCTATAACAGCGAGGAAACTTCTCCTTTATAATACATAACGACGCGAAAACTTTGCATTTGCGGCATAAACGACGAGACATTCATGTTTTTGGCATAAACCGGGAATTACGGTATACCGCCAAGAATTCTTGGTATTTTAGTATAACAGAGGGAAAATATCGTGTTTGCTGTATTACTGTGGAAAACATGCTTTTGCAGCACACGAGTTTCCGTACAATTTCATTGTGCGGAGATCCTCTGCGCACATGTCTCCTAGAACTGTGGTAGCTCTTTAAAATCAGTACATTGTAACCCATCCCTCACCAGGCATAAGACTGGCAAACAAGGAGAAATGAAAATAAAAAATGAAGGTTTTTAGAGATTACCAGCGAGGTGGACTAAAGGAATTCCTGAACAGGCTGATAGATAATGTGAATTGACGATTGACCATTTTAAATAGCCAGTTCACTAGAACTGCTACACTCTTCAATGTTATATTTTCTGGAAAGCCATGCCACTTGCCAGGTTTTAATTATTACCTGGCTAATGAATATGGTCAAACATTAATTTCCATTATCCACTAAAATCTACATGGCCTGCCCAGGAATTCCTTTATTTCAGCTGGCACAGTTTACACAGTTGTTTCACATCAAATGTTAGAATCATTCCTATAAAAACCAGTCATTAAAACCAACAAGAGGCATGTTTTTTCAGCAAGTAGTGGCAGTGAAGGATGTTGAGGTTCTAGTGAACTTGCGATTTAAAATGTTGTCACCTTTATTACAGACGTTTTCCCTGTAAACTTCGATGGAGCTAAACTTATGGTCAACAAAGGGCTGAGCAATCATTTTCAAATTAGTCACACTCTTAACATGAGTTCCGTATCAGTGTCTGGCTACAGGTTTGGAGCTACATATGTCGGAACCAAGCAATATGGTCCAAATGAAGTAAGTCATGCCTATCTACAGCTACATTACGTTGAATCATAATAATGATGTTACACTTTTTATCTAAAAGTTACTCGTTTTATGCCTTTCTAGGCGTTTCCAGTTCTTATAGGTGATATAGATCCTAGTGGCAATCTGAGTGCAAACATTATTCATCAGTTCAGTCCAGCTATTAAGTGTAAATTTGCTGCTCAGGTAGATATACAAATGCTTTTAATCTTTCTTATGATATTTACATTAAAATTCTTTTCTTGGATTAACATGTCTTCATTGCTGGCTTTCAGGTACAAAACTCAAAACTTCTTGCTGCGCAATTGGCCACTGATTATCGGGGGAAGGATTACACTGCATCTATGACAGTAGTCAATCCGGATATTATTAACGAATCTGGGGTTTTGCTTACCCAGTATTTACAAAACGTGGCACCAAAATTAGCACTAGGAGCAGAGCTGGTATATCAGTATGGAGCTCAAGTTCCTGGAAGTGAAATGGCGGTTGTTTCTTTAGCTAGCAGATATATCGGTAGGCTATTCTTTCATTTCATTATACAGTGAAACCTCACTTAACGAGTGATTCGCATAACGAGCAATATGAATTGTAAAAAAATGACTCGCTTAACGATCGACGTTTCGCATAACGAGTGACGTGATAAGGGGAATCCCCGAATTGTGCGATGGAACTATTCGTGCCATTGCTACATCAGTCTGTGTTTCGCTTAATGAGTAAGACTCGGAACGAATTATGCTCGTTATGCGAAGTTCCACTGTATCTTCATGTCACGAAAGTGTCGATAAGCTTTAAAAAAACTGTCAAGTCACGTTAAAACATTCAAGTCCCAACTCGTAATCCTTTGTTTTACATTCAGGAAACAATTATACATTAAGCGGAACATTGGGCTCTGCTGGAGTCCACGTCTGCTATTACCATAAGGCAAGCGATCAGCTCCAGTTGGGCGTGGAAGTGGACACCAATCTTCGTATGCAAGAAAGTGTTTGTTCGATTGGCTACCAAATCGATCTCCCAAAAGCCAATTTAGTTTTTAGAGGTAAAAGCCAGCTTTGTGCAAATTTAGAATCGCATTTGCAAAAAGGAAAGTTTTGATAAATGTCCTAAAACATTTTTTTTTTAAATTTATAGGAATGGTGGACAGTAACTGGACAGTTGGGGCTGTTTTGGAAAAGAAATTGCAACCTTTGCCTTTTACATTTGCCTTGAGTGGCCTGCTAAATCACACAAAAAACCAAAGTAGATTTGGAATTGGCCTTATTATTGGTTAATGCTGGAACGGTTAGCGTTTTTTTATCTTTTTTGGTTTCTAATTGTGACAGATGATTCTCCACGCTCAAAAAAATAATGAGAAAGACCTAGAAAAAATCAGCGTTGCAATTTATAGCGAGTAGTGAAACGATAAAAATAATTGGAAACAAGGCAACACTTTCCAAATAAAAAAAGATGGGTCAGTGATTGTGGCCTTGTGCCCCTAATGTCAATTTTATGATTTTTGCCAATGATCACAATTGCAAGCTGTGAATTAGAATTTGCCGGACGTCCATTATCTAATTGTCCATCGGCCAAACTTTTGTACATGTATATAGATAATGTATATTAGTCGTACATTTAGAATAATCCAGAAATGTCTACGCCTTCTTGGCCTAACTCGGGAAACCTGTCAAAAGAAACCAATTATTCTATTATGCTTGTGAGCAATGAGCGTGAGAAAAATGCAAAAGTGAAAGTAAATTTTTCTATAACATCAAGTTTTTTTTTTTGCGTATCTTATTTCCTATTACAGTACACAGTCTCTATAACGCGGCTTGTTATAATGCAGGGGACCCTAGTGATTCCTAAATATAGGAAATAATGGAAGGAGGCCTCCGCCGATGGTCAAGTGGGTTACGTGCTCGCCTCTCGATCCTAGGTTGCGGGGTTCGCTCCCCGGTCGAGGTCAGTGGGAATTTTTACGGATGGGAG
>JAUJYV010000807.1:0-27505 GCA_033995625.1 Ophyiulus pilosus
CCCCTCCCCCTCCCCCCCCCCCCCCCCCTCAGCTCACCCTTCCTATACTTTGAAAAGCCATGTGTTCAACTCGCTGACATTTCCAGTTGTAAATATTTAATTAGTGGTAGCATAACATGCTATGCTGCCTTGTTAGCTAAATGCTCGCCTACGTTTGCATGCATAATTAACACTTCATGAATGCACAATGATATTCTTTCGTAAAAATTAAATGGCTCATTGCTACTGGACAATTTGCGAAAACAAAACCGTTTCAGAGAGTGAAAACTGTTGAATACTGTTGTCACTTCGATGAAATGAAGCCAGATACCATTGTCGAGGCAGAAAAACATACATTTTTATGTCAAAATACAGGATATCGTGGCATTTATTGCACTATGATACACCTGAAATGTTCATCGACCAAAAAAAAAAGCAATGATTTAAACATCTGAGATTAACTCTCCGAGAGTTACTCTCGATGGCTACTCGATGATGGTTGTCGATTTGATTTGATACACATTGTAAAGGTGCGATGAAAATCCTGAAGAGAAACTCGAGATGCTCTCGATAGCAGCTCTCAACAATGGCTACACCTCTGAGAGTAGCACATACAAATGGGCGGGCTACTATCCGAGAGCTTTTTGGTTTGAATTTTGAGAGCAGTTGTCGATAGCACATTTCCACATTAAGAAATCGCAATGTTTAATAATATACTCTCTGCGTTTGCCCTAAAGGACAACCATCTGAGAGTAACTCACGAGAGTTAATCTCAAATGAAATATCACCTTTATAAACTCTCCGCAATTGTCCGAGAGAACAGGGGTTTTGAGAGTGCTCGCTAGAACATTTTTGATAACATTTTAGCGAAATCGACTGAATAAAACTATACTCGTGTTTATGTTTCTGCTAGAAATGAAATATTTACTTTCATTTTCAGAATAATTCATTATAAAATTGTGTGATTTTTGCAAAGTGGA
Source organism: Ophyiulus pilosus (assembly GCA_033995625.1). Lineage (NCBI taxonomy): Eukaryota > Metazoa > Arthropoda > Diplopoda > Julida > Julidae > Ophyiulus > Ophyiulus pilosus. The sequence goes on from JAUJYV010000807.1 coordinate 960, forward strand.
AATATATTGTATGAGAAATTCATAAAAAAACCTTTACATATCCTGTATTATTTAGCATCTTTATGATCGTACAGAAAACACTCGAAAAAGTACTGAACGAACAGGTAAACAATACTTTCCGCGAAACACATTTTATGTTAATGGTTTTTATACTATGTAATTATCTCAAATATCAAAATGTGCATAAGGTTTTTTTAACGTAAAGTGTGGGAAAGTTAGAGAGAAAAAACTTTGTGAAAAACTACAATATTTACATGTTTTCGTATAGCTTGTTTTCATTATCACAATCAAGATAGATTGTACAGTGTGGCCACAAAACAAGAGGAACCTTTTTCATAAATGCGTAACATTTTTGTTTGTTTTTTAATCAAAGTAAATCCAATTTTGCACAAATATAGACAACAAACGTAAGAACAAAACAGCAGTTTCAATTTGTACTCAGTGTCCACCAATTGTTGCAGCGGATGGGGGACACTTGAGTACAAATTGAAATAGCTGTTTGGTTCGTACGTTTGTTGCCTATATTTGTGCAAAATTGGATTTACTTTGATTAAAAAACAAACAAAAAAGTTACGAATTTATGAAAAAAGGTTCACCATTTTGTGTGTGGCCACACTGTAAAGTATAGTGTTTAATCGCACAATATGTTCAATGCAGTAGGCCTATGAAACATGAAGCCAGGTCATATTTTTAATGGCATTTACACGAATTTGTATATGTATCACGTAGCTCCTCTACGTATATTGCTACATCAATTTTATATGGCAAGCAATCATGTTTATATATAACTCAGTTTCGCAGTTTGGTTTTCACAATTATTTCCCACAAAGCCAGATAATTACGCTCGAGTTTTTTAATAATTAATGCCGCATGGAGGTCTCATATTTCTACGCATTTAACTAATACACGGTTAGCGAGTCTCGCTAATTACAAGTTGGCAGTATGGGTTGCAGGTAAATCTGATATTTAATTGCAGGTTTATATAGGGGCATGCCAAGCTTGATGAACACCTGACGACACGAAAAGCCAATTAAGTCACAAAGCCAGCTTGATGGGGAAGCTGCTAATTAATTAAAATGTAATGCACTGATTTGGTTGCCTGGATGTTCATGTACGAGAACAAAAAACAATACAAAACCAACTCGCAACTTTCCTAGCAACACCTCATTTTGTACACGTGTGCTCAAAAATTATAACGAGTCCGCGAACAATTACTACGCAATTCAAAATATCACGTATTTGAAAATGTATTCGATACGAGTGGTTTATCGTATTTAATTTTGGTCATAATTTCTAGTGATAAATCAAGTATGCACAATTCTCAGTCGTTGAATAAAATGTTTCACTAAATACAAAGTTATTTTATATAAACTACTTAAAATAAGTTGCTTGTGCATTTGGACTACATTTAAGCTCACCACAATTAAGCCTAGCTAGTCCACACCAACGAAAACATGGAGCAAAAACAATGTTTGTGAAAGCATGTTTGCAATAAAAGTTTGTTTATAAGTTTCCGTTCCGATGTTTCTGCAAACCATCTGGACATTTACTTCATAGGAAACAAATGTTTCCACTTTACAGCGTTTGTACGGTGTGTACACCTCTGCTTTGGAAGCATGTTCCTGAAAACATGTTTTCATGATTCGTGTTTCATGTTTCGCGTTTCATGTTTTCATGCTTCTGGGTTTCTGCTTTTGCTCCGTGATTTCGTTGGTGTGGACCCGGCTTTACACCTCTGCTTTTGTTAGCATGTTTTCGTGTTTTCGTGTTTTTTGTTTTTGCTCCGTGCTTTCGTTATTTCTGAACTCAGCTCAAGTAAAATTTGCTATATTCATGAACAACAACAAAAAAAGCGTTTTCAAGCCTTGGTGAATGAGAGGCATAATTTTTCATCACCGATTTAATTTTTTGTTTGTTCAAATTTCATTAATAAGTTTATAGTATACGGTTGTTGTCGTCCATCCCACTCGCGACCTTTCAACTCTTCGAAGATATAAAGAACGGTCTTTGTTACCGCACATTTTCGCTAAATTTCAAACTTTGCACACGAACTAATGGATTTTCCCATTATTCTCTCGTTTCCAAAGCTTAATTGTACGGGGGGCAAGCTTTTCAAATACTTGAAATTATGAATATTTAAACAGGCCACGTTAATAAGCAGTTGCACTTCCCCCTCACTAAAGACACAGGAGTTGAATTTTAGATGACATCGATTTTATATTATTATAATCGAGTATTGACCAACCAAAGTGCAGATGGAAATTTGCTTTATTGATCGCCATCAAAAGCTGCACCCAATTGACGTATTGGAGGCACACCTGGATCCATTCTTGTCCCTATTACACCACTTACACCTTGTTGAATACAAAGTGAAACAAGCGGGGAACAATGGGACAAGAAGAGTAAATGACCCAACGAACGACATAACAAACCAACGCAGACTATGTAGTATATATATGGCTATTAGTGATGGACAGGCTGACCATGGACAAAAGCTGAGCATGCGTGATAGATGACTTAATAGCTCGGCCCTCTCATTTCGACTAGGCCTAATGTAATTTAACGGCGGTAATTGTAAACATGGGCCAAACAAGCGTGCAATCATCGTGTTTACCTAGAAATTATTGACAATTTTAGCCCAGGTTTTCAGTCTGCGGCCAGATGGCCACCCGGAACACTATTATGCAAATTAAAGCATTGCCCAGCCATGTGCATCTGGCTTCATCAAATATAAATATGCATCCAATTATATATCAAAATTTAAACGATACAAAACTTGGATCATCTATGCACAATTTCTACTTTTGTCATATACTTGTAGAAACTTCGACGATGGTCTTTTAATATTAAAATATTAATCGAATCAATAGGCTATATATATAACAAATGTGGGAAATAAGTACGTACATGTAACAGGTAACTGATTGATTAGGGATATAATTTACCTCCTTCTCCACAAATAATTAGAATAAAAAATTACACCTTTTCAAGTTCAGGACCAATAAAACTGTTCATAGCAAAAATTTGTTTTTGTTCATTTATGTTATTTTATGCTTTTTTGCAAATTATTTGTCGAAATTTTTAATGCTTAGAACACACACCTGAAACACGAAACAGAGTATGCAAACCAATTTGTCGAAAAGTGATTTCGTGAACATGTTTCCATTAAACTTGTTTGCCCAACTATAATTGTCCACGTCAAAAAGGTATTTCGAAACGGAGGAAATGTTTGCTGTTCATGGATGGCTGTATACATTGATTTGCTCTAGAAAGAACGTGGGGAAAATTGGGGCAATGCTTTACGTCATGATATACAGGCCTTGGTAGGAGCGCCTTGACCAGCAAACATGTTTCCTTTGATCTTCACCGCCTCTTGAGCGAACACCGAAATGTTTCATGGTAACACTTTTTTTGGCAAAAATGTGCTGAAACTTGCTCACAGAAAACTGATGTGCAACCATATATCGCAAACATGTTTCTGTTTCGTGTTTCAAGTGTATACTAAGCATTCGATCTTCACCGCCTCTTGAGAAAACACCGAAATGTTTCATACAAACACGTTTTTTGGCAAACAATTAGCTGAAACTTGCTCGCAGAAAACTGGTGAGCAACCACATATCGCAAACAAGTTTACGAAACCCTGTTTCTGTTTGGTGTTTCAAGTTTTATTCGTGTTTTATTTCGGTAAAGCATTTGACATTTTTGTTGTTTGTTGTCTGCAGTATGACAATATAATTACAACGCATGATTTTTACGTATGTGGTTTAATATGTGTGCATTAATGTGTATATTGGCAGGGTAAAGACGTTGCGATGTTGCATGTCAGCACCCCAACAACCCACAAAATGCAAAGCACGGAATAGCACGTCTACATACACGCCCAAAAATCTACATGTACGAAAATTACATAAAAATAATAAGGAGGACTTGCATTAACTGAGCACGCAACTGCATCAACAATGGAAATCCATCAACGTTATCATCGTGTACTTTTAATGTTTTCCCCAAACATAATTTAATAACCAATTGCCTAAAGTTTACGAAAGCAAATTGACATCAACAATGCCATTTTTCAATCAGAAATCGTGAAGTCTCTAAAACATGTTGGTGCAAATTGAGAAATTTAGACATTTTTCAATTTGTGTAATAAACAACTTTATTAAATACATAAGAAAACTGGTTGTCACCATGCAAAGTAAATAATTATTAAAGCCTAGTCCACACCAACGGAAACATGAAACAAAAGCAAGGTATGTAAAAGCCTGTTTGCGATAAAAGTTTGCTTCCCGATGTTTCAGCAAACTTCTGGTCGTTTTTGCTTTCAAAACATGTTTTCAATAGTATGCTTTCAAAACATGTTTTCAATAGTATGCTTTCAAAACATGTTTTCAATAGTATGCTTTCAAAACATGTTTTCAATAGTATGCTTTTGAAAACATGTTTTCATGTTTCGTGTTTCCGTGTTTTCTGCTTTTGCTCAGTGTTTTCGTTTGGTGTGGACCCAGCTTTACACCTCTAATGTTGAATACAGAAACAAAATTTAATGGATAGGCATCTCTGATCGACAATTTATCACAACATAGTATAGAAAATCGGATTTTCCATACTAAGTGTTTAAAACTGTGATTTCTTTACTTTCCAGACGTAATAAAGTAATGTTTTGAAACATTTTTTAAAGGCTATAGGGTTCATCTTTAGTTTAAAATAAAATCGATGCAATCAGATCCCTGCCATCAGCCAAAAAGGGAGTGCCAGTATTTTTTAAAGGTTTTTCTTAGAAAGTAAGTGGATCCATAGGCCATCCGCGAGTACAAATGTATCCAATTTACTCCCATGAATAATAGCGTGACACTATGACGATGAATTATCGCATTTTGACGTGCCCGGGCAGTTAAATCGGGAGCTGGATTAATCAAAGATCAAATGGGCATATAACATTATTTATTCCTATTTTGACAGATCTTATTATACCCAGCCTGTCGGCTCTTCTTGAGAGGCTAAGCTGCAAGTCCATCTTGAAGTCTTTGTAAGTCAGACATAAGCTAAAGAGTTCATCAGATTAGGCATAAACTCAATGTCCTATCAATAAATCGAGATGACGTTTTCCTCATTCAACAGCCGAGCAATGAAGAGATTGAGCCATGCAGCCAACGCCTTAACGTTAACCTTAACGTTAGAGGCGGGATGGGAGGAGCCACGGACTGAACTACCCAATGAACTAACTGTACGTCGTGAGTGCGCGTGCGTGGTTCTTCCCTTACCGCCTCTAACGTTAAGGTTAACGTTAAGGGGTGCCTTTCCACGTGAAAGAAACTCTCGATAGCAGTTCTCGCCAGTGGACACCCATCTGAGAGTAGACATCGATAGTAACTCGCGTAGACAGTTTGAGCATGCCAACGTCTGTATGTTACCTTAACTTTAATGGTGGGAAAGGAATAACCACGCATGCACACCCATTAAGTTCACTCAGTCCATTGGATAGTTCAATGATTGGCTCCTCCCTTCCCACCATTAAAGTTAAGGCATGTATAAAGACGTTGGCATGCTCAAACTGTCTAATGTGTGACGTTAGATATACTTGAAAGTATATTTGTTGCCAAATTCGGATGACAACTACTACAGTAACTAGTATTTAAAAATGTAATATTCCTCGCCGATGTTACTTTACTAACACTGCAGCAACAAATTCCATAACACGTTGCACATCATCATCATCATCATCATCACCATCATCTCCAAGCATTGAAAAAAAGCAGTTCACATCCCATAAATAAGACTTTAAAAAATATTTCCGAATGAACATTTCAAGCGTGGACATAATCGGATATCGCCGGCAGATTAATTATAATTTACGATTTAGTTAGTCAACATTTGATGGTAAAAATGGCCTCAAACGTGTTATTTTTGCTGAAAAAGCGCTAGCAGTATAAATAAACTGCAGGTATAAATTTCAATTTTTCTTTAATAAAACTCCAGCAAACCCTTTTATTAACTAGTCCATAGTGCATGATTTATACGTTTTTCCTTTCTGCAATTGTCAAGTAATGGATCCATTGTAAGCAACCAGAAGAGCCGAAGCGCCATTTCTATCAACATTTATGATAAGGCGTGTTGGTTTATCAGCATTTTTAATACAATATTTGCGAAAACTAGAGAATACACAACCGCAACTATAGGGGTTTTATATGAAAAACTTCAGAAATAGACGAGTGACCAATATATATATAAAAGAGCCGTTGATCGTGGATGCCTAGCACGTCATAAAGGGCTGCTTTGCCCCGTAGCAAAGCTCATTTATAAGCAATGGTATCAAAGCATCATTTCTCGATATATCAATGTAAAAAAAAAAAAGATAAATGGCTAAAGTAATGGTGGGCAGTCCATATCAGACCCATGTATACTCTCGTAACCCCGTAGGGCCGAGAAAAAGCGAGAAAAGGAGGTCCATTTTCGATTTTTAATACGATTTCATATATTGACTTTTCATGGGTAGGAGGACAAAAAAAAAATAGTGTTGGAATAACATTAAAGGATGCATGCATTATACTTGGAAAATTGGACTCTCCAAGGCACAGTTGGCCGTTTGCATCGATTTTCTCACAAAGATTACAATCTTATTTTCCTGCGACAAAAAAAAAAATCATCAAAGCCTGGGGAGTAAAAAAAAAACGAGGGTAGAAAAGGAGTAAGAAATGGGCAAACTAACAGGGGTGAGATATACGTCATCATACATGTAAAGTTTGGTCAAGTTATTATAGCAGATACACTGGTCTGCTACTTGCAAATCTTGTGCTATAGGGGACTCGGGTCAAATATCCGAGAAAGTGCTAAAAAGCAAGGGGTTACCGAAGCCATATATTAACACACTTATTTTGGCAAACCGTAATGGAATATAATGTCAATCGTACAGTTTAATAAATAACTGCTGGGTCCTATTTGCATCTAAGATGATAGAGATGTACACACACAAACGAGGCAACGTTGCTCTCGTGGCCACATTTAAGTAAGGCAACAAACAATAGTTGCGAGCTCCTTTTATAGGCAGCAAACAATATAGAATGCGCGTGCCGAATTGGAACGCCAGCGCGTGAAAGGAAGAAAATTGGAACGCCATCAGCACGTGAAAGGAAGAAAATTGGAACGCCAGCACGTGAAGGAAGCAAATTGGAACGCCACCAGCACGTGAAAGGAAGCAAATTGGAACGCCAGCACGTGAAGGAAGAGTCAACTAAATATTGGAGGGTATACAGGTTTGTATGTCTCAGTACATTTCATTTAGCATTTTATAAAACATTTTGCTTTATAGGTTAGAAAAAATGACGTGGAACATGTCGGTGAAAGACTGCTAATCGATAAGTATAAAATTTTATAAAAATAGTACGTCCAAAACTTAACAAGAACACGTGTTCGGATAAAGTGTGGAGATGTCAGGAATTTACCAAATTGGCATACTACGACGAGAGGTTAAGAACCTTCGTAAATTATATAGCTGGCTAACGTTCTATTACCTCAAGTGCACCTCTTTTTAATTAACGCCAGAGGTCAGCATATTAGAATTGTCCAACACTTTTCCACTAAAAGCCAGACGACGACTCAGTTGGTGACGTCACTAATTTGGTATATCAGTTCGAGGGATGAAATGCCTATTTTTTATGCCACGTCTGTTCGTGTTTTTTTTTTTCTGCTTGCAATTTTCGCTTGGCTAAGCGGTCACTGAGTAATTATATGGCTACAGAAGCAAACTATAATTGCAATTATTATTCGTTCGTGAGTTTAATACCCAGTATTTCATCAAAGGGAGAAAGAAATCATACGAGCTCGAACACAAAGATAGGAGACAAAAAAAATGTGCAGGTAATTTATATTGGTGGTCATTTTACTACAAACAATTGGTATTTCGATAAGTAAAAACATATCGAGGTTTTAATGGTTGACATCTTGTTGAAAAAGTCAACTTTTTTTGGATGCAATATTAACTAGCCATGCAACGATGCGAATGTTCACTTTATTTACACATTAAGTGTGTACACAGACAATGTCACGAACCTATACTTCACAAATAATAAAGTAAAATGCTCAACATAAAGCCACACCAACTTTTGAAACCAGGTTTATGAAAACATGTTTGCAGAAACATGTTTCCCCCCCATGTTTTCTGCTTTTACTCCGTGCTTTCGTTGGTGTGGACCCGGCTTAAGCAACATCAGATTTTTATAGTTATTTTACTAAATCTATCACTGGTCAAAAATAGGATGGTCAGCATGATGAATTTTACGATTACGTATATCGTATACGAAGCAATTTGGTATTTATCTATAAAGAATATAAGAAGAAGCCAAATGCTAACTATATAATTTCAAATTCAATATATATCTCGGTGCTCAAATAGTTTCTAGACCCCCTATCACCATTTTTATGTATCTCAGGTTGCAGAAAAAGTCTTACGTTTAATATTACTTACTGAATCACATTACACATAACATTTTATGTAAGATTCGTTTTGTCGTACTAGTACTAATAATAAATCAGAAAAATCGCTGATATCAAACTTTCTCGCTGGTTTATAACCAAAATATATGGGCTCGAATCGGCTGATTGATTATAAAATACCACCGAAAATATTCTAATAACTAACTAAGAAGAAATTGGAGATAATTTTCAATAACGTTTAACTGCATGCTTTACGATTTGAAATTTTCAATAAAAAGCACATTGGTATATTTTATAAGGAACAAATATAGCCAGTATTAAAAAGCATAAAACTAGTCTAAATTATGATCGGGGTTCGGCATAAGCCAATTGCTTTTGTCAAAAAGTTCAAAAGAAGGCGTAGAAAAATGATATAAACCTTAGGTGGTCTGATATTAAATTAAATCGCAATGTGCATGGTCAATAAATGAAACTTAATTCAAATTTATTATACCATTTTATGAAATTTACTTCAGAATGTGCGAATTAGAGCGAAGTAAAAGTTCGTTTTCAAAATTGATGACATTTTAAATTGATGAAAATATATAACAAATAATAAAACTTGACCTCATCAAAAATAATATAAAAGTTAATTAAATTACGGCTGGCAAAGATATCACAATATTTCAATGTTTTCAACAATTGTATTGACAAAAAAATGAAATTTTAGAAATTGTACAAAATGTCCTGGACAGATAAATTATATATGGGCGTGTGTGGGCCATATTTGGCCTTTGATGGGCCATATTTGACCTCTGATGGACCATATTTGACCTCTGATGGACCATATTTGACCTCTGATGGACCATATTTGACCTCTGATGGGCCATATTTGACCTCTGATGGGCCATATTTGACCTCTGACGGGCCATATTTGGCCCATATCTGCTTTTTTTCACTCGGGCAAGGTGTGTAACACGATGCAATATTGCAAAATTGATTGAGAGATCTCCAAAAATATTTCAACAGATTTTGTAACTATTGTACAAAAGAATTCAAGTTTCAAAAATTTTGTTTAAAGAGGAGTCATGGATTTTTTTAACACTTTTTGCTTAAAAAATTATTTCCATGAATAATATTTACGAGATCTTTTTTTTTCTCATAGTGCGTGTTACGTCACAATTAGTGATCTATACTTGAATTTTCCTTTACTTCATAATCAAGCCGAAATTTTTATCTCCATAAATTAGGACCACGCACTCATTAGCACATTATTAGTTTAGGGAGAGCGGGTTCAGGCTCGTTTTACGTGCTCAGCTTCAGTTAATCAAAATTTGGACAAATTGTTTTCCGTACTTGCCACAAGGGGAAAGGGGGTGGGGGGGATGAAAGAGGTGGTGTATTTTTACCAAACACACACACCTCGAATAACAAACGTGGGAAACGATTCTTTGGATTTTTTTTTATCTCTTGATTATAGGTTCATAAATTTGGTAATTTCAAACACCAAAACCATCTTTCGGCTTGTGGATTACGAATAAACTAGCTTTCACTAATAAAATTGTATAAACCTTATCAATAGAAAGACGAATAAGAGAATGTGGGAGAATTATAGTAGATATATACATGGGTTATAACGCATAAAGTTCTCTTCATAAATGCAAATGCTTATACTTATACTAACACTCCTCACTGGAAATGCTCTTCGGTGCACTAATAATAGATACATATGCTTTTTATGATTAAAGATCAAACATACAAGTTCAGAAACAAATGCATATTATACTGTACATCAGTGTTGGGCAGTAATTGAGTACATCGAATGAATTTGAGTAACGAGTAAAAGAATACCGATTACAAAGAGTTATATTTGAATACTAAATGTACGAAAGTAATTGAGTGTAAATGTACTCAAAACGTACGAGTACAATGCACTCGATACGAACATGTACTCACAATGGACGATTACAAATGTCCTCGAGTATTAACGTAATCTAAAATTATGAGTATTAACGAAATCTGAAATTGAGTACCGATGTAGTAATCGAGTATAAAGAGAAATACTTTTAAGTAATTTAGTAATTTGTGTAACGAAAATGAGTACTTTGAAATGAGGGTCATCCTAAAAGCACATATGAATGTATCCTAATTTTTACATTTCTATACTTATGATCCTTTTGTTATCTGATGTTCTGTTCTTAAGATTAATTATTAAGATAATGCTAATTAATAAGAGGAATTATTTTGTATTGTCATATTCATTACGATTTTTTGAAATTTCAATTGTTTCTGCTCGTAATAAAACCGACGGTGTTTGAAATAACTTGAGTTCTCTATGCAATACTTTTGCAATCCGCCGTACTCAGTGATCAGTACTCATGGATACGAGTATTCCTACTCGTGAGTACAATTTGCCCAACTCTGCTGTACATATTTACTCTTCAAAGTCTTGCCAGCATTTTTTAAACAAGATGAATAAATGTCTGAAGGCTAGATTCATAGAGAAATGTGTTTGAGCGTATTAAAAATGCAAGAATAAAACAAACCTAAATCCAATTCTAGATTCAGTTTGTATATATAGAAAACAAAACGTAATTAGTTTGAACATCTAATATAAATGTTGATTTAAAATAAAAGTCAACGTTAATTTAGTTCTGTTGTTGTTTTATTAAATAAACGCTCCTGTCTTTTTTTTGTTTTTTTTGCTGAACAATTAATTATGATATTAAATATGTTTGGGTTTTCTGGTTTATAATTTTTAACTTTAAGAAGAGATGTCACGATGGTACTCTCATTAAATTTATACGATGGGCCTTTGTATGCAAATGTATGTCCTTAAAATTAAGGACGTCTATGAGGAGGGGGAGGGGGTCTGGGCCAAGAGGACACCGTGTAGAATGGGGCTATAGGTAGTGAATTTTGAAGGAATTTCGTGCACGTCCTTTTTGAATGGCCCCTAAATTGAATTTGCAAACATCAAATTATAATGTTGATAAAAAATGTTTTGTCTAACAACATTTTAATTGTCAAAATGTTAAATTTAAAATTTCCACTGATTTCGGTACTAAATATATTTCAGTTGCATAACGAATTGCGTTTCGTCTATTGTTTTTTTTAAATTTATGTCCAACTTCACTTAAGATTTTGTCAATTTTTTATATTTTGAACTGACTACGCAGGTGGATGTTAATGACAGTGTCGGTTTAAATACAGCATTGGTTCGACTATAACCACTGAATTTAAATTTTGCTCACAAGTTGTATAAATAAACGTTTGCATTTAAGACGAATGACACTTCAAATTTACTTATTGTCAATATAATATATTACGAATGCTGAAAATTTGTGATGACACACACATAGTATATCGGCGACCTTTTAATATATCCCAACCGTCATAAATTGGCGGTCAAATGTGGGTTTCGCCATACAGCCAAAAACAGAAATATAAATAATAAGAAAGAAGTTTTATTTAATTATTTTCGTTTCTTGTTTTCATAAATAAAAAAGATTATTTATGCGGCCCATTATAGAGGGAATCTTCGGCGCACACGCTTATAATTCAAACTTTATGGGGTCGTGGATGTGATTTAACAGATTTAATAAGGCATGCAGTTTCTTAGCTTTTTTGCTTCTAGTAGAAATTATAGATAATCCAGCATCGGTAATTGCGAAGCAAAAACCCATAATCCAGATTTTTAACTCGCGAATAAATAAAACAACAACGTTTGATGTGCTTGTATACACGAGCGAAATTCATAAAAACGAGGCTCCGTACAGACCAATAACGGACCACACCGAACCTAGGGGTCAATCAAAAAATACGTCCTCGAGAGGTGGGTAGGGAGAGTCTGCTGGCATGTGGACAATTATTTTAAGTTTTTTGGTTTTTAATTAAGTTTTAAAGGTCAGTGAAGAAATGTCTCCCCATTCCATGTACTCGAATTTTTAAAACCTCGGAAAAGTAGGGCATTATGCATAAATTTGTGTTGGACATCAATTTTACCCTACTTTTAAAAAATAATTAAGGACTTCTATGAGGGGGATGAGGTGTGAGCCAAAATGGATAAAATGGATAAAATAGACACCGTGTTGACAGGGGGTAGGGGTAAAGGGTTAATTTTAGAAGGAATTTCTGGGACGTTCTTTATGAATGGCCCCCTACAGCAAATCCTACAGCAAACCTCACTGGGAAACATACAATGTTCCAATACATTTTCTGGACACCCTACAATTAAAAAACCAAGGGGTAAAATGGACACCGTGTGGACAGTGGGTAAGGGGTGGTCAATTTTTAAAGGAATTTCTGGGACGTCCTTTTTGAATGGCGTGGACAAGATGTTCAGAGGCTTCGAATGGTCTCCAAAGATCTACGGAACCTCGTATGGGCCTCGTAAGGGTCTGCAGAGCTCCATATGGGTATGGGTTGCATATGCAACATGCTAATTTTATGGCACTTAGCCTCTTTCAATTTAAGCGTGACATTAATACGAGGAGGTTAATTACGATCTAACATATCGAACGTTTGAATTACAATTTCAAGAAAAATAAGATTTAGATCTCAATAAAGTAAATCTTGAGGGCAATCGCAGTTTTTGGGCTCCCCCATCACAACCGTGGATTATTGTAACCATCTGAAAGTAGTAGGCTTAACAATTTAGCCTGGCTACGTAATAGTATATAACATTGTGCGAGAAACTAATTATGTGATAGGAGTTTTTATCAGAAATTCAGCGCATAAAAATCGCGCACTTGACTAATCGATAATCACCATAAAACCATGGAAACGAGTGCATCGTCAAACGAAAATGAAGAGGGGAAAAAAATCAGGGTGAGGGAGGGAGACACAAGCAAAAAAAAAAAAAAAAGAAAAAAAAGATGGCATTAAAAAGCATAGCAGAAGAAAAGGCTCCATCTTTTGTTATTTTCTTGGATGATTCATGAGGGTTTAAATTTAGAAAACTACAAGCACGTATAGCTCGTACCCTGATCACTCAGTTCCTATGCACTTTTTTTGATCTTGTGGGTGGGGAGACACAATACCTTTGTTAATTGAGGAAGCACATGTTGTCAACGTTATTGAAAATTAAGGCTCAGACTCATTGTTCGAGCGTCCTACCTCCCTTGTTGGGCACCTCCGAAAACTGCCTCACAAATGATCGCTATGTACTTTAATATTATTGACCATACTGGATATAAACCTCCGATAGTACGAGTGTACATATACCATCATTCGACATTCATTATCCTTCTCGAGTGGAAAAAACCCAAATATGGGCCATGTATGGACCAGAAATTGGACACGTCTGGACATATATGACCAGATAAGTCCATAAATGGCCAGGTATGCCCATATTTTCCCATATACATATCTCCATGTATGGCAATACTTGCCCAAATATGTCCATGTATGGCCATCAGTTGCTAATTAAGGCACAACTTACCTATCATTGGTCAAATATGGTTCATATATGGCCCGTCAAAAGCCCGAATATGGCCAATCAAAGGCCCGAATATGGCTCACCAAGGACCGAATATGGCTCACCAAGGACCGAATATGGCCCACCAAGGACCGAATATGGCCCACCAAGGACCGAATATGGCCCACCAAGGACAGTACATGGCCCACCAAGGACAGTACATGGCCCACCAAGGACCGAATATGGCCCATCAAGGACCAAATATGACCAACCAAAGGCCAAATATGACCCACCAAAGGCCAAATACGGCCCACCAAAGGCTAAATACGGCCCACCAAAGGCTAAATACGGCCCACCAAAGGCCAAACATGGCCCACCAAGGACCAAACATGGCCCACCAAGGACCAAACATGGCCCACCAAGGACCAAACATGGCCCACCAAGGACCAAATACGGCCCACCAAGGACCAAACACGGCCCACCAAGGACCGAACATGGCCCACCAAAGACCGAACATGGCCCACCAAAGACCGAACATGGCCCACCAAGGACCAAACATGGCCCACCAAGGACCAAATACGGCCCACCAAGGACCAAAATGGCCCACCAAGGACCAAATATGGTCCACCAAGGACCGAACATGACCCACCAAGGACAAATCATGGCCCATCAAGGGCAAATCATGGCCCATCAAGGGCAAATCATGGCCCATCAAGGGCAAGTATGGCCTATCCATGGCTATATATGGTCCATCATGGGTTAAATATGGCCAATAAATGGCTGTATATGGGCCCACACATGTCCATATATAACTTTTCCACCAGAGTTTTCATGCAGGGAAGTTTCATTTATGCTTAATACGAGTCAATATTCAAATGTTCTCCACTGTCATAATCATGAAGCCAGAATAAACAATATTTGTATTATTATTTTTCAAGTTTTTGAAAAGCCTCGCTATATACATATGTCACGCGAGTAGTAAAATAATAGGCTTAAAATCATGGTTATAATTATATCTATGCGTTAGTTTTATAAAAGACTGCACATTTACCTGCAATTAAACGAGAAAATGCATTACCGAGAAAATTATTTAAATTTAGATAAAACCTCGTGTGCTTAAAACAAATAACGCGAATAACTATTTCTAATATTGTTGAAACCGCCCCCAATTTTACGTATAAATGTGTGTACGATTATCATATATAAAGGACAAAAGGTGAAATGAAAATACGCGAGTATCTAGCATAAACTTATTCTTATGTATATAATTTAAAGTCTGGAAAGAGAGGGGAATTTATCGATATGTCCCAATTTTTGAGTCGAGCAGACTCCTATTATTATCTTCTACAAACCGATATTCAATTACTCTATAAGTTACATAAAACACACGTCTTCAGTGCGTTTGATATAACAAGCAGCTGCTTTAATTATTGTTTTAAAAAGTATATATTCCGATGGTCTGAGTCTCCTCCCAGAAATTCAAAAAGACGATATTTGGGCAAACAAAGACTGAGTGCCAAAAGCAGCAAATGAAGTGTTTGTCCACTATAGGGAATTGATGAAAACAAATATAGGAGTTGTTGGACATGTACTGAGAAGACGCACAATAACACGTATACAGGATACAATTAATATCTCATAGTCTAGAAATTGCTGCTGCCCAATGTTTCGACCACAAATTACGTCATCGTAAATTGATCATTAAAAAAGGGTCTAGTGTATATATTGTACGTGCAAGAGTATGGATTGCTCACACAGGTAATTACAAAGAACCGCAATGGTTCAATCGAGTAACACACAAAAAATAATAGATTAATATAAAGTAGGGTTCGTATTTCGCAAACAACTACCATAGCTACCAACTGCATTTAATGTAAACGAAGGACTAAAAAAATACCCCACTTTTTTATCCTTTTTCATGCAGGAAACAACGGATAAATTATTCATTTCACACACACACAAACACACGACGAAATGATAAAAAATGCATAAGTATAACAATAATCATTAATTATTGGATCCTTATGAATGTTCCTTCAATGCCAATGCTCCAATTTATATTCAGAAATTTGTAACCTTTTACATATGTATACAAAACAGAGTTGGACAAATTGTACTCATGAGTAGGAGTACTGAATACGAGCGCAGTGGAATCGTACTCTATAGTACAAGTAGAGTACACGTAATCAGAAGTCGTGTGAAATGAGTAATCAAACTTGGGCAAATATGTAGAACTATGTGCAGAAGTACTGATTACGAGTACTTGTGGAATCGTATTCCATAGTACGAGTACTCAACTACTTAAAAATATTTATATTAATACTCGGTTACTACATTGGTACTCAATTTCAGATTACACAGTTTGAACATGCCAACGAACCTTAACTTTAATGACGGGTAGGGAGGAGCCACGCATTGAACTACCCAATGAACTAACTGAACGCAATTGTTGTGCGCATGCGTGGTTCTTCCCTTCCGGCCATTAAAGTTAAGGACAGTTTGTAGACGTTGGCATGCTCAAACTGTCGCCGATTGTGAGTACATTGTACTCGTACGTTTTGAGTACCTTCGCATTCAATTACTTTCGTACATTTTGTATTTAAATTACTATGAACTCAGTATTCTTTTACTCGTTACTCAAATTCATTCAATGTACTCAATTACTGCCCTGAACACTGAGACAAAAAATATCTTCCCAATCGTTTGTAATTAAAGTTACTTCAGCATTTATACTTGGGATAAGTCGTATTAAAACCCTAGTGTCAACTGGCTGTGTCATCATAATGACATTATGTCAAATAAGCACTTCCAGGCCTTTTAAATGCTCGACCTAAATGTCACATTATACGACTACTATTACTACTCGATGAGATCCATTATAAGTTATATGTGTACAGGCAACTAAGGGCCTCAATAAGTAGGAAAGAAACTAAAAATCGACATTTATGAAGAGGGTACAAATTTGTTACCGTATAATGACGTCGGGTGTAGATGGACAATGGTGTCCGAAGTGTCTCTCATTGGCGCTAATGTCCATGGTTGCCAGAAAAGTTAACATAGCATTTTATCTTAGTCCCCTTTGGCTTATTTGGAACCCTCGCAAATGGAAAATTCAGCTTTTGACCATTTGAAGATGATTTTTTTTTCCAGTGAACTCCTCTCCACGCAACAGTAAGAGCGATTTGACCATTGTCCAGCAGTGGCTCCATTGCTTTATTTCTCCCGGGGGTCTGATTCATCTAAATTTACGCCACATTCGCCTTCGTCCACCAACGCCTCTCCAGGGATCTAATTATCCTTTACTTAGGTGATTAGCGATACCTTCGCACGGTCACCTCCAGCCCGTGATTACCTGCTGACCAACGGTCGAGCCTCCCTCGGGAGTGGCCGAAGCGACGAAGATCAACACCGGCGAGCGCCACCGCTTTTACACGGCCATTTGGATGGACGATGGTCAATTTCCTCTCACCATCCACCATGAAATGGACTCGTTAAATCACGCTTGACCATAATGAAACGATGCATTTGCTGCTGTTAGTCCTTCTTTACCTGCCATGCGAAGCATAATCACTATTTCGACTACCCCGTGGAAAAGGAAAACACACCAATAGGCATGGACCCAGACAAACTGGCATCAAGGACCACATTCAAACATAAATATAGGCCTTATCTAAACATGCCATGAAGAACAAAAGACTGATGTGACCAAATCTGTAATACCAAACTGCTTATATTCAAGGAACTTTAACAACATTTCACAAATATCAGAAGATAAAATTCAAATAAGGGGCCATTCAAAAAGGACGTACCCGAAATTATTTCAAAAATTGACCCCCCCCCCCCCTCTCTATCCCCCTGTCCACACGGTCTCTATTTTAGCCCAGAACTCCCTCCCCCATCCCCTCCCTCATAGACGTCCTTAAGTTTTTTGTAAAAAGTAGGGTGTCCAGAAAATGTGTTGGAACATACAAAGACCCATCTTATAAATTTCCAAGCACCAAATTCCACCACATTGTTTCAGATTTTCTTTATTAATGGAAATTTCCTGACCTCGAAGGAAAATTCCAGCATAAAATTAGTGTTTAGCATAAATTTAAGCATAACACCCGACTTTCCCCGAGGTTTCAAAAATGAAAGTACATTTGGGACTGTGGACACATTTCTTCTTGTGTCCATTTCTCCTTTCACTGACCTTTAAAACTCAGGAGCCATCATTAGTGGACGTCCAAAATGGCTACCCCCTCCCTCCCCCTGTCCACATGGTGTCCACATGCCAGTAACCCCCTTTCCCCTCTCGAGAACGTCCTTTTTGAATGGCCTCTAAATATGAGTTTACTGGGCTTACAAAGATGTCATAAAATTAAATACTTTTGTAACCATCTCTAACTCCTCGTATTTGAACCTGGGAGTAGATGAAGAGTAGGATGCGAAACCTGATGAACTTTCAAATCCTCAAATTGTCCCCAGCCCAACCCCAATTTCATGTGCTAATTTTCAATAATATATTTACAGCATGACATATTTGTTTATTTGACAAACATAATATTTGAATTTGCAAACGTGTGAATTGTGAGTTCGGTGAGACTCGACCTGAACATAAAATGTATATATACTTTTAATTTGAATAAATAATTTCATATTTACACGCAAATTTAAGGATGTGGAGGTCCACCACCAGGGTGCACCTCTTCAAACACTCCTCACGTATTTTTCAAATAGGAAAGCAAATAAAATGTACATGTCCAGGGCTTATTTTTATGATAATACTTGGGAGGAAGTTTTCCACTCGTGTATTTTAGTTGAATATTAATACGCATTATGCATCTAAAGCCATAAATGTAAAGCTGTTAATCTTACATATCCCATGACGGATTGCGAACGAGTGCAAATACGAGCTTTAAAAGTAAACAATTAAGGTTTCCAGGTGCGATTTTAAACTATTAAGCTGTGAACATTAACTAGGAAAGCGTAGGCCAAATAAGTCTTAATAGGCAGGTCATACAGTACACCGAAATGATTGACATTTTCACGACAATAACCCTCTATCTCTAGCACCCAACTTCAATTTTTATCAGTTGAAATACAAATATTTTCGGACTTTTGTACATTTTACTACTTCCACCTGCTGAATATCTTGAAACACCTGTACTAGTAGCTTTTCAATTAAATGTTGCAACTTGAGTTCATAGGTCCTCTACCAAATTTGCTTGTAATTTTAAAATCAAAATCATAAGATATCAAATTAAATATTAAATTATTGAAATTATTATGACAAAACGGAAATTATGTAAGTTAAAAGTTTTCAACATAGTTGTAAAGTCATAAACTGGATGATCAAACCATATCAATGTAGCAAAGTTGGTCATTTTTGTTGGTCATCAGACGTCATTTTTGATTTTTTTTTTAAATTGAATAAAAAATTAAGTCATATTTTGGTCATAATAGAGAGTTTGAGCATGCCAACGTCTTTATACATACCTTAACATTTATGGCGGAAAGGGAGGAGCCACGCATTGAACTTCCCAATTAACTAAATGAACGTAATGGGTGCGCATGCGTGGTTCTTCCCTTCCGCCATTAATCTTAAGGTATGTATAAAGAAATTGGCATGCTAAAACTCCCTATTATGACCAAAAAATTACGTAGTTAGGACTATAAAATAACGTCTTTAGGACCAAAAAATGACACGTTTTTGATCAAAAATTACGTCTTCGACGTGAGACGTTTTTTTAAAAAATTGACGTCTTTAGGACCAAAAAATGATGTTTATTTACGACGTGAGATGTGTTTTTTTGAAAAAATGACGTCATCTTTGCTTCCAATTGCTACTTGGGTAATCATTGAATGTAACTTTTCCAAGTCAACTTTAGCCATAATCTTAAATCCATACGCAGACATGATTTAAATTTTATAGCCTATAGGATTTTTCTTTGGCGAGTAATTTAAATCCGAAATAGCCAAATAATTTCTCGGTTTTTTTTGCCCTTTTTTTCTGTGTGTTTTTCCGAAATCATCAAAGCGGGCCAACTTGTCTTTACCCAGCAAAATTGAATAGAAAATGAGCATTTCAAGTTTGGCCGCCTACTAATATAATAAAAATATATAGTTTTCCAGCACGTTTATGATTTTCTATGCAGATAAGGCAAGAGGTCGATGAACGTACATTACCGTCCAAGAATTCCCTAACTACCTGTCCATGCTACCATAAAAAGGAAATCTCCTTTTTTTTAAACATCGCAAATCTGATTCATGTGCCTAAGCTGTAGCGTACAAAACGAAAAAAAAATATACGAGGCTTATCTCGTTATTGTCAAGAAAATTTATATCGCTTAATACTCAAATGTTTAATGGTAACAACGAGTTAAGAAAATATATCAAATCTAATATCCTTTAAAAGTCTCCCAAATGGACAAAGATAGTACTAACACCGCAAGACCAATTCTTGGGCACCTCATAAAATGGGCATTATACTTGACGTGGACATATGACCAAACTATGAGAAATGTATACTTTCTAAAACTTGAATATTTCTCATGGTTTTTCACATTTTCCAACTAAATCGACAAAACTAACTATTATTACATTTGATTGTGCCAAGGTAAGATTAAAGATTTATTTATTCTCGAGTATTTTCCCAAAATATATAACCAATTTTCTCACATTGAAAACAAATGCTCATTCATTTGTTATTTGGAAACACCTCTCCCTAAATATTTAAATGTTTATGTATTTTATCTCTCCATTCAAGAGTCTAAGAATCTGAATTTCATAAGCCGGAACGCTTTGATTATTTTATATTTAAATTTTATATGTTTTCCAGATGCAAATTTCGCCCTCGGTATATTTTTTTCAAAGATTTAATTAATCCATCTTCTCCAAGCGGGTGACGAATGTTTGGACAATAGTAAGAAATGTAACCTATTCAACCCTTTAGAGTAGTTCATTTTAGTTCAACAACCACTTCCTGATAAATATATATAGCTCATTCACTATAAGCATTAGTCACAAAATAAAACTCCTTTTTATATTATCCGAATTTAGTCTTTTTTTTTTTTCTGGAAAATTCTTCAAAATGTTTTAAGAGTATAAAAGAATATAACTCGTTTTACCATGAGGATTACTAACTAATGTATTCTCGAATAAAAAAAATAGGCGGCGCTCATGTTTCTTACCAAAATATGCCAGCATATGTTGCACCCATTTTGGATTTTTTATTTAATTTAAATGCTGCCATTTTAATGCGTATTGTGATCATGTTAATCTTATGAATCACCACTCGTTTTGTTTTTTTAAATTTATACCAAACATGAAAAGGAGTAAAACAAATGTCGGTAACCCGATATGTAATCCGGAAAAAAATATATATACAAGAGAGAAAACATGCGACGACATAAAACGTTTAGAAAGGCTAGGTGGGTGTGGTAGCTTACCTTAAATGACCTTTATAAACTGACCATGCGGTTAATTGATGCCATTACGTGTGCCCATACCTTTAAAAATAATAAAAAAGGATTTAAGTCAAATGAATAAAATTATCATTTTGATAACAATAACAAGTAGTAAAAGTCCAACATAGGAAGTAAACTCAAAACACTAAGGGGATCTTTAGCCTCGAAACCAGAAATAGTTGTTTTCGATGTAATGCCAATGAATTAATACATTTTAGACAGAATATAAGCAAACTATCTTGCTTTTTCGGCTAAGATTCCCCTTAAGATTTAGCGTCCATGACTCTAAACCAATACAACATTATTAGAGTTCACAATTTCCAATTCTGATGTATCAACCCCAAAGTTGTGCAATCAAAACAATAGAGAGTTTGAGCCAGCCAACGTTAACGAAACGATAACGATAACGATAACGAGAAGCAGCCCTGGCGGCCCGGAATGGCATTGGAATGCCATGCTTCGCATAGGATAGTCCTTGACATTCCGGGCCGCCAGCGCTGTTTCTCGTTACCGTTATCGTTTCGTTAACGTTGGCTGGCTCAAACTCTCTATTCTTAATATCGTTCTGAAGAGTGGTAAGCATTTAAATGACAAAATGTACACGTATGGTTGGTTCGTTGGTTGAGTCTCGGTTGAAAAAGTTATATATGGACATGTATGGGCCATATACAACTATGTATGGACCATGTTTAATCATTGATGGTCATATATAGCCATGTATGGGCCATACATAGTCATGTATTGGCCATACTTGACCCTTGATATGACATATATCGCCATATATGAACTATATTTGACAAATGATGGGCGATTTGTGACTTAATTACTGCAACTTGATTAGCCATTGATTAGCAACTGATGGAGATATATGTGCGAGTATGGGCATACCGGGCCATTTATGGACTTATCTTATGGACTTATGTCCAGGCGTGTCCAATTTCTGGTCTAGCCATATTTGGAATTAGCCATGTATATGTCCATACATGGCCCATATTTGGTTTTTTGTCCACCCGGGAGTGGAGTTTAGAAACTCAAAAGTTATAAGACCAGAGAATGCTCAAGTCCATAACAGACAAAATAACTTAAGTGCAAAAGACCACAGGTCTTAGAAGACAGGCTAGATCCCACATCAAGAAGGCCGGCCAAGAAGACATGAAGAAATGGACAATAAAGGAAAGGGTGATGACTTTAGGAGGGTAGAGAATGGAGGAATCAAAGGTCTTGAAGTTAAGTTACATTGATGAAGGAAGGTAAGGACTTCAAAAAAATGATATATATGACATACAGATCAGGTAACGCCATGACAATGACGACACCCAAACTGCTTTTGATATCATCAGGCCACCTCCAAAAAATTCATAAGTAATAAAAAATAAAAATAAAATGACGTCACTGGAGGAATTTCCTAGCTTATTTTCATGATGTCAGTGAAAACGGTCCAACCAATCCGCGTGTGAGGTGCAATAATTCAGCAGAAACGCCCAGAGGGCACAAGTTTTAAGTTTATGGTCAATATAGTTAGGAATTTTCATAAGCTTACTTCCCAAAAAGACCAATAAAACATTACAGGATTGTTTCATTTAATAATGACCTGACCCGCCATATTCGGGGGCTGACCAGGGCTCAATTACACACGGTGCCAAATCCCAGAGTAACCCCTATCCAAAAATAGCCCCTAATCCGCGGTTGTATTTTCTACTTATTAAGACCCTATTATGGTGAAAGTGCAATATAAAACAAGCGGGTAATTGCCGCTTGATGTGGCGTGTTAAATTTAAACCCGTGTCAAGTCCTATTATGAATTCAAGGCTGTAAAATTTTTTGAAATGAAATAATAACGCACTAATAGCTCAGTTATAAAACAAGCACTGCCGCAGAGATCATCTCCGGTTAGTCAGTTTTTTATTGTTATTTTCCGCTTAAACGAGTTATATAAAAGCATTTTAGAAGGGTCAAAACAGAAAAAAAATAGGATAACTATAACTAACAGTCTACACAGATTAACGATATATGTCTGAAAGACATGACAGTTTGTGAATTACTGAATTATTTTTCAATAATTGAAAAATTGGATATACAATTTTTATATCTTCAAAATCACAGCGCCATCTAAATTATTTTGCTAAAATCTTATAAGGGGCCATTCAAAAAGGACGTCCCCGAAATTAATTCAAAAATTGACCTACCCCCTCCCTCTCTCCCCCTGTCCACACGGTGTCCATGTTGTCAATTTTGGCCCAGATCCCCCCCCCCCTCATAGACGTCCTTAATTTTGTTGAAAAGTAGGGTGTCCAGAAAATTTGTTGGAACATACAAAGGGCCCATCCTTTAAATTCCCATGCACCCATCTCGCTGCCAATTCCACGCCATTTTTCCAGATGTTCTGATTAACGTAATTTCCTGACCTCGAAGGTAAATCCAGCATAAAATTGATGTCTAACACAAATTTAGGCATAATACCCGACTTTCCCCATGTTTTAAAAATCCAAGTACATTTGGGACTAGAGACACATTTCTTCCGGTGTCCATTTCCCGTTTCACTGACCTTTACAACACAAACAGAAAAGTCAAAAACTGAAATATACCATCATTAGTGGACGTCCAAAATGGCTTCACTCCTCCCCCCTGTCCACATGCCCCCCCTCTCTCTTGAGGACGTCCTTTTTGAATGGCCCCCAAGAGAAACTTGATTGGAAATAAGTGTAGGTTTATCGATACAAACTGCAATTAATGACAAAATAGCACGATGCTTTTTTCAACAAATTTTCCCATGCCTATACAAATCGATTTCCAGTAAAATTAGTATTTGGCCCCCCCTCCGAATGGCCACACACTGGAGATTCGCGTTTTTTATTTGCGTTCAAATTAAAGGCGGTTAGGATTTCATGCGGGCAAGAAATTAAAACGCGCAAAATAATATCCTGATAATATGAATTTACGTGACGACAAAGGAGAATTGGTCACATGCCACCACCTCATTAAATATGAGTCCTGCGCTTAGCCTAATGCGAACAGGCAGATTTGCGTGCGACGAAGAGGGGGGGGGGATAATACTGTACCAGAATTGCGTGTGGAAACTGGATGCACGCCAGCTATAGGCCTCTACACCTATATAAGGGAGGGGTCATCTATTTGATACCTAAGGTCATATATAGGTGTAGCAGCAGACCCTGATCCAGGGAGAGGAGTCTAGAGGATCCCCAAACCCACCCCTAAGCACGTACTTTCCCATCGGCCATATAAACGAAACGCCATTAAGAGGATATGAAAATCACGTGGGTATCATAAACAACGATTAATAATCGCAGCAAAATTAGAGAGCATTTAAGTGAACAGGAAATGACGCGAATAGAAAGCAAAATTAAGTCTAATGGGGTTAAAGTGGCTCCAATGGCTCATCCCTATTGCGAGCTTTCAATTAAAGCGAGTGATTCTCAATCGAAAGGGATGTGCTCCTAATAAGGATCTTCAGGAGAGAATGAGACAGGGACAAAAAAATATAATGTATATATAAAATAAAGGGTGGATATATCGGAGTAATCGCAGCATCTTGGATCAACTCACATCCATGACACACGCGTGGAGAAAAACAACAATAATAATAATAAAATATAAAAAATGGCACGACACGAGGAGTTCATCGTCAGGGGGGTTACATATAGACGCGCTGCCATAATAATAAGTCGCTAAATGACTAGATTGCCTATTTATAGTTTATAACCATGTCACAATAACGAGTCTGGACCATGATTTCGCTTTCGTAATTGCATGAAACGCAAAAACTCAGGATGTGGGCATGATACGAGCGATGCTGAGTATATTATCTGTAAAACTGGTCCTTTATCCGATGCTAAACCCAGTGTCCAAGAGAATAAGGTCCAAGAGACTAAGGAACCAGCTTAGGATTAATTCACTAAACGTTTTTTTTAAAGCACATTTATAATTCCCAGGATGACACCCTGTATTGGCGGTGTTGTTATACGGAGAAGCCCAACTATCAGGGACAAGCTTTAAAGATCTGATTTAGGGGCCATTCAAAAAGGACCTCCCCGAAATTTCTGCAAAAATGTATACCCCCACCTCCTGTCCACACGGTGTCCATTTTATTCATTTTTGCCCAGACTTTTAGTCTGGACATGTAGACTTTTAGTGAAATTAAAATTTCAAGTTCACTACATGCCATTAGAGAGTTTGAGCCAGTCAACGCCTTAACGTTAACGTTAGAGGCGGGACGGGAGGAGCCACGGACTTTAACTACCCAATGAACTAACCGAACGTCATGAGTGTTTTTTCCCTGCTCACTTCTAACGTTAAGGTTAACGTTAAGACGTTGGCTGGCTCAATCTCTTTATTACTAAAAATACTTGGAAGTAGGTATATGTATATGTACAGTGTATGGCATTACAGTCGTGACATCTGCAGAATAGCATTTATGTCGTTTTAGCTTGCAAATTAAAAGGACCCATTACGACATAGCATTCTGAGTGGTTTCTTGACATAAAACCTGACAGGCAATTTAAAAAGTCGCATTTCGTAATAAAAGCGTCTAATCTACATGCATCTCAACACGCTGAAAGTACACGTAGTCCTTGAATACGTTGTGCATTATTTGTGCAAAACACGCAATTTAAGGTAGTTTTTTACAGCAGGAATTTTAAAAGGCAACAAACTAGCATTAAAACACGAATCTCTCCAGCAGATAAATTTGGTTTCTAGAATTACTAAACTGGGAATAAAATAACACGAACTAACCATGGATACAAATCTTCACCTATGTTCAAGTATAAAACTACGTCAACTTATCTATAGCTCTATGCCAAAAAAAATAACAAATGACAAGATAAAAATGACGAACTGGGAAAACTTACAATTTTCAATAGATCCAGCTTGGGATTAGAGCTTTTTTCATTCACTTATTGTCGGTTGCAATATGCGAAATTATCATTTAATTGAAGACCAAATCGCTTCAATAACTATTGTAAGTCGTTCTGGTCTACGATAGATGATTGAATATAAAAAAGTTATTTGAAATTTTAGATTGGTGGCAACAATATCCTAACTGGATAGTAACTGGCAAAAATTCGTCAATTTTATTATCTTGTATGGTATCCGGACAATTCCTCGCAAAGGACGGTTCCTCGGAAGGGACGATTCCTCGTAAGGGACGGTTCCTCGTAAGGGACGGTTCCTGGCAAGGGACGGTTCCTGGCAAGGGACGGTTCCTGGCAAGGGACGGTTCCTGGCAAGGGACGGTTCCTGGCAAGGGACGG
>JAUJYV010000808.1:0-27486 GCA_033995625.1 Ophyiulus pilosus
ATACTACCAATAGAATCCGTGTAGATATTATTTCAAATAAAATATTAAACCTAGATCTTGATTGAATATTTTGATCTTGTATATAGTATGAAAATAAAAGTGTTAAAATAGGCATTTGGTAAATTTTGCATTTTTGATTGTACGCCTATACAACATGATAAAGCTTTTGTTACAGATGGAATTTGAAATTCATGACAACGGCGCTTCTATGTAGGTTGACTAAGCATTATAAGATTGCCTCCATTTTTTACCGCGGGAATGCTTATGTCTGAATTATATTCCCGAGTGTTCAAATTTGATATTTACCCCCGAAGTCTTTCATTGATTATGCCATTATATCGCGCAACGGGATAGTCACGATAGGAACTACAACTAATGCTTTAAAAATTAACGAATCTAGTGTTCGTAGCATAGCTTATAATAAAAAAAAAAATTGGTTATGTACAACAAAATGTACAAGTTCGCAAGCGTTTAAAATAACTAGCCATGAATATATAGTTAACAGCTATCATCCTGATGCACGATCAATAACAAAGCTGCACTAGTTATAGTTTATATAGGTGACAAATTCACCAATCTGTATGTCAATACTGAAAATGCCTCCGAAATGATGTAAACACTCGCCATATTCGCTCGATGAACAAAAGTTTGGTAATAAACATAAAACCTCTTCGGTGTACGGCTATTCAATTCGTGTTTTTCGAAGTGAAATTGTGAAGCTAGGTGAACCACAAAGGAAATTGGGAGCCTAGAGTCCAACAATTGAGTAGTTCTTTTGGGTGAGTATAGTATACGCTCTGGGTGAACAGCACAGGTGAGCAGAGCAGAGAATGTTTCCCTGAAGTGGAAACCCAGCAGGAGGGGGTTGCTATTAGAAATGGTCATTCGAACGGTCAAGGCCGAAATGACCCCTTTTGTGAAGTTTTGCCCCATTCCGAAAGCCATCTTTCTTTTAAACTATTGGCTCCTTTTTCGCGGAATGGCCAATGCCAGGAAGGTGTGGACCACGATACGTACTGTCCTGCCAGTTTCTTTGTTCCAACTTGGCAAGCCTGCCTTCCATATAAGGGGAAATGAACTATTCCTTTCACCTGGCCACTTAGTGCTCCCCCTTACACACGCCGGTCCTGGGCTTTAGTTTGATATGAAATCATCGACTATACCACCGGATGCATCTTGCTGCTACTTTCGTAAAAAAAGTATATAGTAAAAAAAAGGCAAACCGCCATAACGCACACCCTTCTTAAAACGATTTCATCTGCTGCTATGGACAAGGCGAATAACTGGTAAGTTCTACTTTTCTGTTGCCTTTCCCTACTGTTCCTACATCAATTTGACCAACCATCAAGCGTCAATTTAAGATATTTTTAATGTGATCCAACTTGGAACAAAAAAAGGCCTACGACTCTTTGAACACAAAACTATCTACTTTTCAAACTTAGTGATAAGAAAATATGATCTCTTATTAACTAACTGTAAACTTAACACATGGTGTCCTGTTGCCAGAGTCATAGTTCTGGTTTCCTGAATCGGGTTTAAACTTAGCGCGCTCGTAAAGTTAACCAGGGTCAAAGGCGGTAGGCAACTCCAGTCGTTGGTTAACAGCGCGCCAATTTTAACTGAGACTCGTTAATGAACAAAGCTATAGATTTTTGTGGATTTTTTTCTTCAAATTCTGGTGTTTAAATAATACCCTTTCAACAACTAGCCGTAAGTTCGTAAATGAAATTATGCGTATTGGATCAATTGCAAATTCAATGGATATTAACAAATTCTACAAACTTTCGTTAAATTTATGAATTTCGCAGAAGAGGCAATCTCTCAAATATTGTTCCATTCCCTGAGCAATACTGTATATTGTCTATAAAGATCACTTTCTTTGAAAATATATGAATTAACTGACCGCGCTATACAGTAATGGCGATTAGTACAGTTTAGTGCAATTGGGCATTAGTTTCAGAATTAAAATCTATTTTTCAACAAAGCTTTTATAGTCAATGGAACTTGAGGTTTAGAAAATCGCAACTTGTCACATGTAATGTTTTCTGTGCACTACCATGAACATGGTGGTTTATAGATTCTAAATATTTGGGGGCAACAAACACGTTTCTGTTTTCACAGATATAATAATCAGTTTTAATTTAAAACTAAAACACGAATCTTACAGATGGTCAAACATTGCAATTCTGAATTCCCCCGTTCATGTCCTCCTTACTTTTATGACATCTTTCAAATATTTCTTTTTTGAAAACTGCAAGCTGAACATAAAAGTACACGTGTGAGCATCCATAAACTTTACACTATGGGTTCTCCACCTACACTGTTTTTAGCTAATTTCAAAGTCTATAGGCGTAACCTTTACATATAGACCAACAACCAAGATAAAAGGTTGTTTCGAAGGTGGTTTATGAAGACTCCTAGACTAGAGAGAAAAAAAAGCAAAACCCGAATAGCTAGTTAATAGTATTGTTATTCGACTGGTATCCCGTGTCTTGTATATTCTGATTAGACCAATGGCGACTGAGAAATCATGTGTCATTCTTTTGTAATGTTCTTTTTTTATGAAACTATTTTGTTTCATATTTAAGTTAGAAATGACCAATGTTTTTTTTGTTCATAGTAGACAGTACTGACGCCAAGGATATCAAACGGGTGATATATTGTCAGAAATATCAGGCGTAGGCTTGTACATCGCAATATTTATGGCTTGTTGTATAGCTCGTCGTTATCCTGAATAAAAGCTGGTTTCCCATGAGCATGTTTGGTTTTATCTTGCATAGAAGCCCATTTAGGTTTCAATCATAAAATGCTCAAAGTTTTGCTCCTTAAAATATGCTGTCTTATAAATTATTACCGCTTAGTCTCAGTTAGGGCAAGCCAAAATGCTTTAACGACATTGTCTGTTCACAATAATTGTAAGAGTTGAATGCCAACTCAGTAACTAATAATTTGGAAAATAACTCGCTACCCCGCCGCGTAAGCCGATTCCCAGCCGTTAGCCGCGTTGCACTTCCGTTTCGCTGGCCGCTGCCAAACACCTTAATACCGAAAACAAAGACGTCAAAAATGGGAAACACTTGAAAAGTTTACACTGAGTATGGCTTAAGTTAACAATTTAACATTTTAGCTTAGGGACTAAGTGAATTTTTTAAATTTTTATTTATGTATAGTTGTGATCGTGGCATTTAAGAATAGGCGGCACCAGGATTACAGGCATGGCTTCCAGCAATATCTGTTCGATTTAACTAAATTAAGACATTGAAAACAAAATAAGAGAAACCGTGGTTCTCCCCCTATAGCATTATTATCGAAACCCTTCGCGATATCCCTAAGCTAGACAGTACTTCCTGAGTCTTGGCAGTAGGTCTTCATACTCAAGCATGACATGGCAATTTTCCTGTTATTGTTGCAACAGCTATCAATAGGTAACAATTAGGATGATACCAGGGGTACATCTGCGAGCAGAATACCCGCATGCAGTTGATGATAATGAATGGACCAAACCGAACATATCTTCAAATTTGTCTGCGCTTTAAAAGACGAAAAACAAAGCTTTTCATTCTGTGTACACTTCCTTAAAAAAAAGAACAAAAAAATAGTCCTGAACGTGGACATTAAATCCGATCCTGACAAGCTTTGAAAAGTTTGAATCCTGAGAAATCAGAACCTTAGGGCATGGCTTAGAATAGAAATCGTGTTGCCTTATTAAAAAGTTCAGCGCCGTCTATACCGTACTTTCACAATTACACGAATTACTGACACGGCCATATCTGCCATCTGTCGCTGAAAACTACGGATAATTAACTTTTTTTTAAGTGATGGACTGGGCAACAACACAAACGAGACGGGACAAGTAGGCCTATGGGCATATACACTCGTTTTGGTTCCCTTCATGCGCCAATAAGCAAGTACACGTATTTTTCACTTATAGCCTCCTGTGCATAGTGTGCTCCGGTGCGCTGCACACACCTCAAATACTATGTTCACACGTTACATCATTGCGTAGGAGGACAAGAGGATTTGGAATATAAAAAAGAAACAGTTGATAATGGTAGAAAGGTTGATAACTGGTTATGATTTGGGGAGGGGACTAACCAACGATCCGTCACCATCACCCATAGAACGATACCAGAGTTTTGCGAATGTTGAACCAGCTGACCTCTGTCCAACAAGGCTGACCCTGTTGAATTTGAGTTGTAACAGCCTTAACTGTTGGTATGACTTCAAACGTAAAGTTGGAGGGATGGTATGCGGTTTGTGGAGATATTGTGCTGGATTTAGGTGAGAAGACTGAATTCAACAAGAGAAACTTTTGAATGTCCTCACCATGAAAGGAATTCATCCAATATTTGATGAAACCCTATATAAAAAGGTATTTTTCAATTAAATTTAAGTAGTCATCGTGTCTGATGGCGTTATAACTCGTCTTGTACAAAGGATGTGTGCAGAAAAAAAGTTAAAATTTAGGTACATTCAAGAAAAAGTATGAGAATATTTGCATTTTGGATATAAAAAAATCATGGCGGCGTGTTTTATAAAGATTATCGAACAAACACATTGAGGATTTTTGGGGGCAAACTTTGAGATCATTGTTTCGAAAAGAATGAGAGCTGTATGAAGGTGCATTTTTTCAGAAACTTCAAATGTTTGTTTAAGGGCACCTTTGCTTTCTTTGACGGATAAATCATTGTGAAAACATAAGGTACACCAAAAAAGAATTTTTTTCCTTTTTATGGCTAGGTATGTTGTTAGTGTCTATAGTCCATCGATGAGAATTTCAATGGCGGGAGTTTGGAACGAACCGATTGTTGACGGCATCGATTCGCTTTTCAAATATAGGATACCGGTTTTTTTTTTAAATCACTATTTGGATTCAATGTATGCAAGACATATTTGACGAAGAAAAAAAAATAACGCATCCATGGGCCCGAAGAAGGTTAACTGAATACGTTTAAGAAAATAAAAAAGGGTTTTTTATGTTTAAAAAGTACGATATATTTCTGAAGTCTTTCTAGCTTAAAAGGCAAAGCTTGCTGATGAAAAAAGTTTTCCCTGTGTTTGTTGCCCTATTGAAAACAGGTCTATTTTTTGCTACTGGTACTTTATGTCCTGGGAAGCCTTTTGATGCATTCCCATGCTCTGCTTTTCAAAAGCCCTACCCTTTTCTCTGGGCTTTTCAAATGTAAATCGAAAATCCTGAATGGGGATCTTTTCTTCAGTTTGGTCCCTCTGCTTAACGGAGTTTGAAACGGTGACACCTGGAAATGAGTGACTCACCCCCAGACAACGCCCCTACACGATTAGACCATTTGCTCCAGAATGGGAAAGATGTACTCTTGGTACACAGAACAACACGTTCGTTGTGATTGCACGTAGAAGAGCACTTTCGACAAAACTTGTTCGACAGGGGCCCCGAGCACCCATTTAAACTAAATGAGTTGTATGTTCCTCGTAAAAATAAGCTTCTGTTCGTATAGTTGTAGTGCTCTGAATATGCATGGGAGGAAAACTCACTAAATTATTAATGGCCATACTGCATCCACTGTCCTGGTCACGAATCTTATCGCCCACCAGCCAGGCACCCAAAGGTGGGTGCAAATCCACGATAGTTACCCTCTCCTTATTTTTATACATTCCTCTTTGACGAAACCAAAAACACATAAAACAGTGCCAAACTTAGGTTAAAAGTTCGAGGTAAGTGTTTAAAAATATTAGAAAGTTTCATTACATGAATTGTGCAAAAATGATCGAGAGAAAAATGTGTGTGGGTGAATGGAATGAGGGAGTCATCTACCGTCTAAGACCATAATTTGTTTTTTAAAAAACAAGGTGTATCATTCAAAAATGTCCAGTTGCAGAGGTCATTGAGTTGATCTGTAGGTGCTGTTCTAGCAATGGCCCCCTGTGACTTAGAGCTCTTAACGTGTATACCCAGCAGTGGTCAATCGTTACTTTGAACACTCCTTTCTTCAAGTGCTTTTTACACCCACATTTTTTGGCTAAATGACAGAAAACATGAAACGCATGTAGAAATTAGCACATCAGTAGTGCTGCAGGCCATTTGAAAACAATCTATATAGTTATGTAAAACTGTAGTATTTGAAATCTTTAAACAAATATCCTTGCTGGACACTAAACACTTCTGCAAAGATTTGAAAGTAGCTGTGGGGTGACTTTTTTAAAAATTGATTGATTGTTCACATTTGGAAAATCGCGATGTTTAGCATTACAACTTACAAGTCAATTTTTTAATAGGTATTGACAGAAAAGGTTATGTATTATTACAGAATTATTTACGCTCGAAATAAAAAAATAAACGTGATGTTTCGTTATTACCCATTTCAAATCATAGTGGGATATTGCAACAAACTGACATTTCAAGTCATACAAAATATAGTATTTGTATTTTTCCAAAACATGACAATACATACTGTTTAAATATAAAACTATGGTGAATTTTTTTTTTTTTTGCGATTTGGAAATACCGTTGCAAATCTATTTGAGAAAATAAAATTTCAACAGCGCAATCTCTTGCCCTCCTTTAGAAAATAAGTATAAAACAACAATCAGCTATGGCGTCATCTGGCAATAAATATTTGGGGAAAAAAGAAGTGGGGGTCACATAAAACAATTCATGTTTTCTGCTTCGTGTGCTAGAATTCAGGTAGAAACATAGCCTATAGCCCTCTGTGTAGCTAGCTACTTATATGGCAACCTAGTATAAACTGCGGTTTGGCAAACACTTCCAGATCAGTTTGAAAAGGATCATTTGCAATAATTCTTAATTCACGAAAAAACTTACTCGAACAAGTCGAATAATGGGATCTATTTCAATTAGGGCAGTCAAAAACCAACAAGTTCGTTCACCCAAATTGTGTGCAGTTTTCTAGATTTGAGTTGATTTCACATCAGATATGATTTGAGAGTCTCATCTACCTTATCTGATATGAGCAATCATAACGAGACAAGGTATCGAAATGCAAAAGGTTACCACGAGTGACCATTAGCCCTCAGCAGACCCAAATACTCCTAACCCCTAATAGGAGGGGGCATCCTTTCAGTTGCAGGTCCAGCCTGAGGGGTGTCGTTAGAGCATCTTTGAGTGGACAACAGATGTTTGCAACACCTGTATGGAAGTAGGTGCGAAACACTATCTAGGACATGGTTAAGTCTATCCTCAGGTGGTATCATCCACACCTCGTGTGACCATTAACAATTGATCGGAGTCTTTCGTGGTCAACAGATAACCTGGCTGCATGGTCTTATTACACGTGCTTCGGGAACGCCGAAGATGAACCCTGTTTAATTATTTGGCCTGTAAATCAAAACCCAGGGAAAATGGCAAGCTCAAGAGGAGTGGTACCTAACCCATTGTCCGACGTCCAAGTAGCAGATAGGGTGTCCTATAAGGGCAGTGGCTGAAGGACAATTTAAAAGAGGGTAGAGGTTTAAATGGCTGCCAGGACATGACAGATGGGGGTTTCTGACATCTTGCCAAGGCAATACCTGAAGTGTAATTTTGCCAGCGGGCTTAGGAATTCTAGAAAAGGCACGTTTTGTCATCGTTTCATTGCATGGGCTGTGAAATTTTAACTCACAGAAGTAACTCGCAACATTAGGCCGAGAGACAAAAGTTTATCAATCACGAGCTATCCTAGTACTTTGTATATCCTAAAATTAGCCAGTTTTAATCCTTAACCGCCTCGTGACCAGAAAATTGTATAAGTAGCACGGAATTAGCATGTTTTATGGAACTCTTAATTCCTCAATTTGTTAACTGGATGATTTACCAGAGTTAAGTGAGAACATTTCCTGCACCGATTGGTCAACGTTCATGGGATGTAGGATAGTATTAATCAGTGAATAAAGAGTTTACTTTGAAACTCAAACAAAAAAAAATCCAAGTATTATTAGTTTCAAATATCATTATTGTTGTCATGGTTGTATCAATTTATATAAATTCTTCGTCACCTATACCGAAGACAAACATTACCCATTCATAACGTCACATTACTATCGTATGTTATATAGACAGTTCGCAACAATGGCGGCCATTTTTTGACTTTCCATCCCATTTTCACCTGCATCATATCCACAACCTGTTAGTTGTATATAAAAATTGGCCTCGACTTGTGTGGTTTTACCTAATATTGTAGTGGAGGCGTTTATGCAACATCATTTTAAGACTCGATGTTTCCATTATTTAAGCTAATTTAACCATGCCCAAGTAAGTAAAATAAATGTAGCTTACCTTGTTTAGAGTTCCGCATCGAAGTATTGAATATCATCGATTTCGATTCCCATAATAATAATAGTATATATGTTGACTTGATGAAATAATAAACAGATGATTCCTTCGGCTCAGTTGCATGGTTGGACCATTTATAGTAACAAAAACTTAAGCAATCTGAAATAATAAAGAAAAATTGAAATTAAGTTATCTATTTATAGACCATCTTATGATGAACATTTGAAACTTTCCCAAATCAAGGCTGTCATGATCAGTTCAAATTTCATATTAACAAAATGATAGTGATCAAAATATGACGGATTACTATTGAAACTTCCTAAGTGTATGATAAAGACATTCACTATACAATGGTGCCATCCAATTATATATCAAAGACAGTTCTTCACACTGTGTTATTGCCTGTGGTAAAAAAAGTGCAAATAAAACAGAATAGTCCTAATTCAGAAGCTCCCAAAATTATATAATATTCACCTTGGCCTTGTAGGCAACCATGAAAGTATACCTACTATATATAGGCTTAAGACTGCAACCTGCTATACGTATTGTTATCGATGAACGCCAAAAAAAAAGTTTACCTGACAAAATATACCAGGATTAAAGATAGATGGGAATTCCCTCGTCGTTCTATTGCTCCTTTATTACATAAACACCACAATTACCTCGTTATTGACTATCAGGCGCCTGTCTCCTGTGGCGGCTTTGAATGAAACTACTCCGCTCAACATTTACTAAAGGTATGGCTGAGCTAACTGCTCAAATAATTTATTTTCCTGCCACTATTAATTTTCGAAATGTCTCAAAACCGCTCCCAGGAAGCACGCGCTGGCTCTTTCCAGAAACTAATTAAAAGCAACTTCAGGACATTTTGTCTACCATGCTCTTGAGCAGTTTGGAACTTGCGCCTTATATCACATGCACAGAAACTAGTTTTTTGAACATTACTATTAAATTCTGGACCTACTAGTTGTAGGCTTTTTTTTATTTGGAAATTAATTCAATTCCATAAATCCTGAAGCACAAAGGTTATCCGACTATTATTTATTTGTAAAAAAAAACCTATTGTTGGGACATCGTTTCGACGACACCTTATAGGTTGATTTCTGGTCACTTGTCGGTTAGGTCGATGGTAGGGATGCGTGAGCATTAGTAGACGAGATGAAAGCAGATTTTTAACCCCTTTATACCTTCAAGATAACGCCTTTGCAAATTTGAATTATTGACTGGATCATGCCAGACTTGTAATCAAATATTATCTACACAGTATGCAAACAAAGCGCGAGGATTGTACCTTTTAGCCACTCGGTATCATATTTACTTTTAGACATGATGATGATGATGATAAAAGCAAATAGTTTACAGGTTTTTTTTCCCAAATTCTACAACGTTTGCAGAACGTTTTATTACTTTCCAGCAGGGTCAAGCACATTTTGGGAATTTTTGGTTAGCATTATTTTTTATCGAATCCAATAATATCCAGAATGAAGCCCAATGTTGATTTGACCTTACAATACAAAATATTTATATAGATTTTAAACTAACAAAATATATATTAGATTAAATTTCATGTAAAATCTAATTTTTCCAATTAATGTACTGCAAGTTGTATGCAACGCATTTCAAAGACAGAAACGTTCTCTTTTGAAATATGAAATATTTCAAAGTAAAACCGAAAACACAGGTGCACGAAATGCATGTTATGTATAGAAATGTTGATGAATTTACAGCATGTCGTTTGTACAAAGTTTCAGCTAGTTGTAAAAGTTTGTGCACCGTGAATACGTTTCCTAATGTGTATTTATGGAAGGGCTTATTGGAACATTGGCAAGCGGCATTTTCCTTGTGTTTATTTCATTCAAAAATTGCATTCACATTGGCAAAGGTCCAGTGCGGTCCACCAAACGCTCGTTTTGAATTGACTGTTTTGCTTTTATGTTTTTGAAAGCATGTCGTTTAATATGGGTTGAGAGGCAGGGGGTGCAAAAAAAAAAGTGTCCTGAAGGCTGCTTGCTGGGGTTACATTCTTAGCTGTCCTCGCTGTCTTTTCACACCACATGGATTTATTAGAAGTGACTAGATCCTTTGTACGGATTCTGCATCCCTCTCAGTCCTCAGCTAGGGTGAAATTCTCTGAACAAAAGAAGGCCTACCTATGGATCTATCTCAAGTTTTCCTATCGTATGTATACTGGAATTGAGTTTACTTCAGGAAAAATCAGCGTTTGGCACATAAGCTTCTGATGAAAGACTCTCCGAGTTGAGCAAAAGATATTAAGTATTTGCCTGTGGGCACTTGGGGCAGGCAGGCAGGCACAAAGACACCATGCCGAAAATAGAATGCATTCAAACTTCAGTAGTCTTTGGGCTAGCTGGTTGCAGTTGACCCTAAAATGACCACCGAAACGTGAACAATAGCAGTAACCGTAGTAGCTGAGCCACTGAACCCGGTTCTCTCAAAAGAGCTATTTATTTTCTTCCATTCGGACGTTTTGAGAAAAGAGTGGAGAAAAAGTAGAAAACCCCCTAAAACTTCAACTTGGGTAGCTATTGTCCGCCGCCTTCGGGACATGTATAAATAACTTATTATGTTGTGCACCTTAACCAATCAAGTGTTTTGAAAGAAGATGGACGGTTGGGAAAAGTTTTAGGTTTCTCACAAAAATACCAGTAAAACGTAGACATGCGACCTGTCGTGCCCCAGCTTGAGACATTATGTCATTATAATACTAAAGAAAATTAATGTCGTTTCTCGCTGACAAATGCGCCATCTAGGCAAATATGCAGCTTTTTTATGTCACTGGCGGGAAACCCAATACGTCGAACAAGTTACAGACCTCGGGTAAAGTACCTTGCTCCAACACAAAGTGGTTGTTAAATGGTACAACGGGCTTAGGTGTCATATCAAGGTGTTATCAAGAATTTTAGCAATTTGGAACGGTTGAGGGCTCAGACATTTTTTCTCGACTTGCATAAATTCGATTGGTGACACCATGTATGCATTCACTCTCCTTTGGGAGATGTTAAAAAAAAAACATTGGCACTTCCAAAAATATTAGAATATTATCTTTTACAAACTACGACATGAAATGATTTATGGACAACACGCACGGTGTATCATTTTCCATGATGTTTCATTTTTTTTGGTCATAAAAAAATAAAAACGATACGCAACGATTGAATTTCATTCTCATTTTTATTGATTATGCTGGATTTCATTTCAATTCGTGACTTTTTTTCCCATTTTCGTCCAGTTTTTGATTGTCACAAAGAGCCCATCCAATTAATAAATTCCAGAAACGTCAAAACATTGACGGAATTTAGACGATGTCCATCAGTCATTAAGTTGGTTATCCGAAAACTTGAGTGGGGACGAGTGCCTATTCATCACTTAGTCGCCCTATATTATAATCTTTTATGGGAGACACGCACATAACATGAAGGATCTATCCAACAAGTCTATCCAATTGAAGCAATTACCAGAACAACTTGCGCTTCTACTTGAAAAGAAGGCTGTTTGAATTGCATTTGCTGTTTTTCTACATCTATTACTATTATCACATGAGATGTTATTAGCCTTATCAAAATAAGCTGGAGATGCACCACTTGCCATGCCTGCGTGTGATCAAAGTTGTACTTAGTAAGCTATCAGCACTCTCATTAATGTCAACAGAAATAGCACTCAGCACGAGTGATTTTTTAAAAATTCTGAGTCATATGATAGAGCATTTTTTTTTAAACGTTTTCATTTGTTTTCATACCGTCTGCTATAGTATTATGCTAGATTTAATTTTAGTTTAATGGTATTCTTAAATAAATCAATGAATGTCATCTGTTTATTATAAAGCCATAAGGTAAAAGATGAAAGCATGTACATATAGTATGTAGGGTACCTGAATTATCTTTAAAGCTTTTATCCAATATATACCATGAGTAGTAAAGGTACATTTTTGACAACCTGTATATTAGCTATATTAGAAATCAGACCCTTCTAGATAGAATCTTGAAATTTTCATACATGTAGAAGTTTGGCCATGACCAACCATTTCCAAACTTTTCCAGTCCAATACATCCTGTATTGGGTTTCCTATGAAATCTAGATGCATTCATTGTATAAGAATTTCTCCCTTTTAGGGTGAGAATTCAATAGGTAATTTCCCCTATTTAGCGTTTTGCGTTTTTCTTATTGAAATCAAAATATACAATAAAAGGGGCTCAACTCCTAGGATGTTAAATTTCATGTAAACAAAATAATTATTGAGAAATTTTAATGGGGTTTTGAGTTTTAAGTTATACCAATGCTTAGATTTTAAAAAATGAGTTGTCATTCCTATAAATCTAGTAATTCTTACAAGCAAATTTCAGATTGCTGCTCATCCAAACTGATATAAAAATGCACAATTACTGAAGTTGTAGTGGGGAATTTTCAGACAAAAATAGAAATTATAAACCACCAAAATTGATGCCAGAATGAATTCAATGTATATCCAAAGTTTTAATTACAAATTGAAACCTCATTGAGACACTTGTGCGGTGCCCCTATACATTGTCAAACCGGTGATGAGTGTGAACCGAGCATGGCCCGGTTTCAGTTACAGTATGAAAAAAAAGAAGAAGAAGGTGCGCTTAATCCAGTTTAATTCAAAGTACAGTACAGGTGTACAATGGTGGAATAAAGGTTCCGATTTTTTTCAGCTGACTGAACTGAAAGGTCAGGCGTTCAGACAGCAAGCGTATAACCTAGGCTTTAGTTTGACATCGATTTTTGACATGCTGAACTTCGACAACTATTATACTTGTAAAGCCATACACTAAAATCGGCTCGTTTATTTTCGAGCCCAAATTGTTGTTGCACGAACACACAACAAAAAAATTGAAAATCCCACACTATCCATTTACTGTCGGTATATCTCTTCTGGAAATGGAACATGAACATTTCCATGGCCTGAAGCGTCTTGAGGCGCCACCAACTAAGTTCAGGTAGATGCTAGATGAGTTTTAACTAAGTGTTAATGTACAAAGGTCAGCGTGAAAAAAACGTCACCTAGTCATGTAGAAGTCAAGCCAGTAACCCCACTTTCTTGAACTCGTTTATCAAAACGCAGAAACATATTGCTTGTAATCTGTTAGTTGTTTTTATTGCAACGAAAAGTGGAGTCGCCATGCCGCACCAGCACTTGTTGGAAAACAAGTGAAAAACCATTTCTTGTAGTTTCTTAACAAGAAACATTAACTTAAGACAGGCATGAAATGGTGCTCACCACATAACCTCTCGGTTATAAAAGAGTTGAGCGGTTGGCCACGATGCCTTTTTAAAAGGATATTGCATAACCCATTCACCAGATAAAAGTGCAGAGACTTATGTATATGCTTCATTCACATATGCATGTCTTGACAATGTAATATTTGCCAGTCATTCATTTACTTAATTGGATATTAAATTGATCATTGGAAGGTGGAAGGTTAGTTTTCAATACGGACCTACTACTAGGATGGCTCCACAATTACTGCAAATGAAACTAAACTCAGGATACTTGTACTTAATTCTTAATGTCACTTGAGTTGTAAATTACATAACAACATTAATAAACCAACAAGCTAGAATTCTGGCACATCGAACTGTCCGAATAGCCTGCCAACCATGAAGTCTGGAACCTACTAATGTCTGTTTAAACTATGAATTTTTTCGAAGAATTTTGTTAATTTCCCCCTTCCCATTTGCTTTTAATTTTGCTCTTTCCCCACCTCGTGATCTCTATTAAAAGAAAATAAAACCTAACTATGAGCATGTTGCATTTAAATTGCATAATTACAGTTCGTTGACGCCAATTACGTATAAAAGTACAATATCCTTGAAACTAAAACGTACACGAAATTGACGAAGTGCAATATTTTGGAACTTTTTTCAAAGCCAGTACATGCCGTTCTAAAACTTCAACAACCACTAAATATGTCTAAATAAATGTGCTCGCTTTCATACTGTTTTATGTATATATTCAAAGTCGTTATTTAGTGGACATTAAATTATACGCTTAAGAGTCCCAATTGTGACATCCACGTGTTAGTGCAAATCCAGCCAGTCTAATCCGATGTGTAATCCTCTCGTTTAAATACTGTGAAAGATATTAAAACGCCTAACATTTTTTTAGAATATCATTTCTACACCAGTTTCAGGATTAGATTTCAATCTCAAAACCCCAGACCCCAAAAAAACTGAGAACCCAAAGGCAAAATATCTTTAGTTGGCTTTCACGATCCCGCCTGCTTCGTTTTAAAAGAATCCTTAGTTGAACTTTGACCCACACACAAATTCGCATTGAACAACCACCTCTTTTGTTGCTTTCCATTGGTCGTTTTTGTAGTCCATCCACGTATTAAGCGTAGCAAATTATTTCTAAATGATGAGCAAATCATCCATTTCTTTTAAAATGACATTCGGTGCATATCTTTTACTTTATGGATGTCCAAGCCATTTTTCACTACAGAAATCATGCTGATGGAAGATGTATTATGACTTGTTTGTAGCTAAAATATAACAAATGGCGTGCATAAAGCGAATTATGTTCGTCCATTCCAAAAAAAACAACATTCTTTTGAATTTATTGCACAGAAATACTGACAGCATTTCCTTATTATTTAACCAACGCATTTTACTCCTTCCATGGCATTTCCTGCATCCATAAATGAATATTTTGTCACTATTGTACATGTATATTAACAAAGAATTTCATTTCCAAATAGCACCTAATTTTTTTTTTTGGTAAGTGGGGGATAGGTATGCACATAGTTCACCTTTGACGTTTAGCTCTTAACGCGTTACGTTATCACTACAACTGCTATCCAAACGCCGACGTATACTTTTGGTAAAAATCATGTTACATTTATGGAACATAAGTTCCCTATAGTTGACGAGAAGAATTATACTCACGAGAATTTTACAGTTTACGCAATTTTAAGAACAAAGCTATCTTCGTATAGTCGCAAGTATACAGTAATAATTTTAGGTAACTTTAACTAATAGTGGTAAGGGGCCACTTAAAAAGGACGTCCTCAAGAGGGGGCGGGGGTAGGAGGGGGAGGGTGTTGGCATGTGGACAGGTAGTAGGGAGGGAGGGGGAAGTCCACTATAATGATGGTATTTTTCAATTTTTTGTTTTTTTCTGTTTAATTAAGTTTTAAAGATCAGTGAAATGGACACCAGAAGAAATGTGTCCCCAGTCCCAAATGAACTTTAATTTTTAAAAGCTTGAGAAAGTCTGGTATTATGCCTAAATTTGTGTTCGACACCAATTTTATGCTGGAATTTCCCTTCGAAGTCAGGAAATTTCCGTTAATTAGAAAAAACTCTGGTAACATGTCGTGGAATTGACAGCCAGACGGGTGCTTGGAAATTTGTAGGATGGGCCTTTGTATGTGCCATTAAATTTTCAGGACACCCTACAATGGGCTACAATGGACACCGTGTGGAAAGGGGGTAGGGGG
Source organism: Ophyiulus pilosus (assembly GCA_033995625.1). NCBI lineage: Eukaryota > Metazoa > Arthropoda > Diplopoda > Julida > Julidae > Ophyiulus > Ophyiulus pilosus. The sequence continues at coordinate 15,727 of JAUJYV010000808.1, forward strand.
CGAGGTCAATTTTCGAAGGATTTTTGGGGACGTCCTTTTTTAATGGCCCTTAAACATATCCATTTATTCTTTACAATGTTTTTTTTACATACTTATCTGTAGGAAAGTTACTTTTTCTTAGAAGTCTTACGACTAAAAGTTCTGGCACAAGGATGAAGGTGTAAGGCACGTTACTTCAGGTTAATTTTGAGACAGCAATCAGTTATGTCTCGGCAAACTGGTCCCTAATGTCTGTCGTTTTTACTCTACAACTTAAAAATTATGGAGAAAAAAAAATGCGTAGGCCTAGCTGGCAATCATGAATCCAGCTTCCTACAAAATCCGTGCATTTTTTTTAGTCTGCAGTCTGACCCAAGAGCGATATTGTAGGTGGCCACGTGAAAGGTACCGGGCGGATCCCGGTGTAATATTCGACCTTGACACTTCAGTTGGTTTTTTTTTTTGTCCCAGCGTGGCAAGTTAAAAAGTTTAATGTTCGGCCATTGACCAACCAAGAAAATAACGTGTTCTGAATACTCACACACTTGCGCTGCTTGGCCAGTCGCAAGCGTGATTTACTGTAGCCAAGACATGGCAGAGACGAGACGAGAGTAATTTTAAAGAGACATTCCACTGACATCCCAAATATTCGCCATTTCGGGATTTTTGACAAGCAATAAAATTCGTGTAACCAGCCGAAATGTCACTTACATTTTTACGCGAGCACTCGATTCCAGGTCGTGCAGAAGGAAACGTAGTACAAGATTCGTGCTTCATGCAACAGGGAAGATTTGAAAATATCTAACAAGAGTTTTATGCGTTCTGTCATTTAATTGACATTCGAACGACGTGCTTCTGTCACTCAATCGGATTGGAAAAATCACAATAAAAACAATTGCTCATTTTTCGTGGCATTATCAATAAACTACTGTCTGTCAAATTGGTGATCTTCAGGAGCAAATTTTGCACCAGTATAAGATAGGGTATAAGAATATGTGACAAGGAAAAGGAAAGGAAGACTAGTTAAAGAAAAACTTACAACGCGTTTGGAAACCCAAATAATAGAGAGTTTGAGCCGGCCAACGTTAACGAAACGATAACGGTAACGATAAGGAGAATCAGCGCTGGCGGCCAGGAATGTCAAGGGTTACCCTATGCGAAACATGGCATTCCAATGCCATTCCGGGCCGCTAGCGCAGTTTCGCGTTATCGTTATCGTTTCTTAACGTTGGCTGGCTCAAACTCTCTAATAAATGATCATCACTAATTAAGCATTGTACAAAGAGTAGATAAAGTACTTCTTGTATTTTTCGTGTATGAAGACTGTATTTGATAAAAAAGTTAATTCTTGACAGGCGATATTAATTCAACATTTCGTACGTAGTGAGGATGATATATGTAAATGTCCAATTTAACAGTTAATTATTATTGTACTTAAAGTTATAAGATGTCTAGTTGCCTTGAAAGACGAGAAATTTACTAGAATTTATAGCACCTCGGAAATAGTCTGGAATTGTTCTTGAAATTCGTGTTATGAACACTAGATTATGCTTTAATTCCCTTTCGAGATCGGGACATTTGTATTTATCAGAAAAAAATTCTCTGAAAAAAACCAGCAGCAACATTTTGTAAAAATTCTTTAGAAAAATGTTCAGAAACTTTGGAAAATGTTCATCATTGGGACTTATTATAATTTCTTTTTAATTTATCTTTTCAGGTTTTCCAACTGCTCATGGACTTTTTGAAACCATAAAACAGCGCCTTACTGCTGGGCGATCCTTGAAGACCATGACTTGTGCAATGTGTCAAATATTTCTAACAAATATCGAAACTCATATTGCACTCGTCCCGGCCTGCGAGGATTCTGCTTATTTCATCAGATGGACACATTTCTGTGTTGTAATGGATATAATAGAGACAATCTCTAGGCTAGGCGCTCTAAGGTGAGCAAGAAATTCACCATTGGCATTGGCTAAGAAAGATGCCCAAACCCAGGTAGAAGTGCAGGCTGTGATGGGCGCAAATCTGGTTTGTTTTATGTCAAATTGCACTCGTCCCGGCCTGCTCACTCTGCCTTAAACATCCACGATACACATCATCAGGAAATATGACAAGCATGCGACTTGTCAACCAATTCAATGCAGCAAAAGGTCAACAACCTATCCGGCCATCCTCCGGCTTTGAAGACTGAGAATTTAGCATAATTTTGCATGTGCATGTCCACCACTTGTTGAACATCAGAACCAATGCAGCAAAGCATCAATCAACAGCCAGTGGACCGCAACATGAGTTATGATCACCACTGTATAGAAGGGACATCCTTGTGCACATGAACTACGATTACAAACATCAACATATCGCAAAATTATGATCGCATCATCGCTATTAACTATTATTTGGTTGTCATGTAAGACATCTTATATACAAAACTTTGCAAACTGGAAAATGAGATGCAAGTAAGGCTAAGGGGCATCAAACGATTGAGCAATGCAAGACATCTGAGTTTAGGTATAAGGAATAAGTTGTTTCAAGTTATGTTAAATTTGATCAAGCAAATTTCATATTTTAACAAAAATAGACAAGTTGTTTTGCTGATTTGATCATTTTTGTAGATTAACATGTAGATACAATTTATAATCTGACAAATTTTTCTGACAAAATGTTTTAGATTTCAAAGTAATTTTGATTTAAATTTTATACATTTTTAGTAAATGATCTTCACTAGCTTTAATATGATGTTAAACACTATTATGAATTCAGGAATTAAGTCGTGAAATTAATAAAATAAATTTAGTAGACTAAATGAAATAACTATCATTTGAAGTATTTTTAACATTATTCATTTATTTTAAAAATTAAATCTTTAGCGAAAATAATAATAGCGATTTGTTTTGCTATGATTTATATCCAGCTTTTTATTGTTGTAATAATTTTGACAAAATAAACTGAAGGTGCTTTTAAACGATTCTTGTGAATGAAGAATTTTTTATTTAGGGGGATGCTAAAGTACGCGCGTATAGTTGCAGCTTTTTAATACAACTAAGAATTCTGAAGCAGGATCTAAATCTATTCATAAACTAGACAACATATAAGCGGAAACATCTTGGAACCTAATCAATGAAATTACCCCCATTATGTCTGGAGTTGTAAACAGGAAAAAATTATCTTGATCGAAATTTTTTCTAAAGATTCAACTTTAATTGTTCACGTTTGTTGTTCAAAAAATTGTTTTCTTCAATAACAGAGTAGGAGCGCCGTAAAACCCTCAGTATGTATAATGTTTTTTTAAAAGCAATTCTAGTTTTTTAAGAAATAAATACTGTAAGTATACTGTAAATATACTGTAAATGTAGTTTTACTACCTAATCTTGTTCAATGGATTTTGAAAAATGCCAAGATATTTTTTAAAAAACCAACAAGAGGTCAGTGCCTTCGAAATTTTAAGTACCATATCACGACCGTTCTTTCAATCTGCTTATTTTATATAAACTGCATGGGAATAATCTACAGTTTGAACTAGTCTTTCTCACATTTTTTTTTTCAAGAACTGAAAATTAATAAAGGTGAGCCATTCAAAATGTATCGTAATGAGTACATGTATCTGATTTGATTATCAATTATTATTAAGATGAAACTATCTAAAATCAAGATCTAAAAAAAATGTATGTCTACTCATTAATTTTACATGTGAATAAACTGTATTTGGAATCTCACTAAAGTAAATTTAATTTGAAAGTAATTTTGAGAGAAAACCTGCACTTTTTGGATTTTCTAAGTCCCACTAACACCGACTGACTACAAATGAATTAGACTCGACCAATGATGCAAGGCTACTATATTTTTCGTATCCTCAGTTTGTGTCCTAACCATCATTATAAAGCAAAAGTACCTATTTCGTGGAATATTACCAGATTCATTATAAAAAATAACGTGACAAGAATGATCTCCATGCGTCACCCTCTGATGCAAACCATTCAATTTATACAGGATTAATCGCCTGGACGTTCTGGGATATAATTATCCGGTATCCTTGGTAGCTCGTGCACATTATTGATCGGTGGGCCCAATGTAAAAATGGCTCCCTCAACTGCATGTATAGGGACTGAACAATTGAAGGCAAAATGCCTAGAGGGGATGACAAGTCCATGCGCATAGGTGGTAAAGCCCAACTGGGTTTATGTGCTCGTCTACGGTTAGCAAGGTTCCGAAATATTTCAGACTGAACCTCCAGTCGTCGACTGAACGAGAAGGAAATCCAATGGCGGATGTAATGTGGATCACAGGTGAAACCAGTGTTATTTGCCGCAGTTTTCGTCATGAAAACCACGTTGTTTGCTGAGATTCACTATCCAATTCTGCGGGATGCATCAGTAGAAGAGCGATGTAAGGCGAACGGTAAGAGAAATCTTCTATCTTCATTTGTTAAGCCTTCATCTTGTGTTCCGGATACAGAGTGTTTTATAAAATAACCTTAAAGTGTAATCGAAACTAGACTGCATAGTTCCCATTCTTAAGACGAAGCCGGAGCGTCTATAAATAAACTAATTTTATTGATGGTAGTTTGGCAGCCAGGTTTAGGAGAACATGTCCCAGAAATATTGGCATAGATGCATTTTGGCTGAAGGTTATTTAAAACGCTTGTAGTTTATTTTCTCTATTAAGATTATCGACATGTATGCCTGTTCAAAAATCTAGAACATATTCAGTGAAGTATTTTAAAATTGCAAGGGCCTCATCGTTCTCAAATGCAGTTTCATTGATCAACGAATACATTTTGGAAAGTTAATTCGGGTAGCTATGAATGAATTTTAAGACAATTTATAGTTCTTGCATACGTGACTTTGTATTTACCAGCACGCAGAATTATAGACTAAGTGCTAACACGATAGACCAGCAAGATAAAGTGTGAACCCCTTGAAGTTAGGCAATCACTCATAGCTTTGGAGTAATGTGGCATTGCCTCTGTACAGAGGCATGCATATTCAACCTTAAGAACTTGAATAACTTTAATAGATTATTCTGAGTTTATATTTCGGATTATACAAAAACTCTTCAATTACCTTATTTTTTCAGGTAACATTTTTGTGAAATTTGAACTGGACTAGTTGTTTTGTGACTTTATCTAAAATCTACTGAAAACATTTTATTTGGTGTTGCAAAGGCAATGTTGTTTTGTGTTTCACTAATTTGGTAAAGAACGGCGATGTTTTTTTTTTGCAAGCAGGATAACGCTAGATAAATCCAGATTTGCATTAGCCCAACGCATAGCCCAGAATGGAGTTTCAACTTGGGAGAGACGTTCTTTATATATGGATTTTATTGACCCTTTTGACCCACACTACTTCGGAAGTGGTGGATTCGGAAGATGCTCCTCCCGACGTGGTTTGCCAGGCCATCAACGACAGTCGCGAAACGTTGGCCCCCAAATTTCCAAAGGTAATACTTTGTTCTTCTACTTATAGAACGTCGTTCTGTTTTTCAATAAACTAAAAATGTCTTGCCAGGAATTCGAAGCCCATATGGAAGTCACGGATCTTTTCCACAATTACACTGCTGAGATCCATGAATATGTCAGCAGCAGTCGCAGTGCCCTGTACAGGACATCTAACGGCAAAACTGTCGGCTGTCTGTATGACAGCAGCACAAAGTTAGGACACGTGATACATGGTAAGAAACCACACAAAGGTCAGTAGTTAGAAGAAGGGTCTACATTAGATTGCATAAAATATTAAACAATCTCTGGATTGTTACAAGAGCTAGTGGATGTATGTGCATTAAATGTAAGCATGTAACATTACCTGAACTAAATAAAATGACTAATTCTTCAAATTAATACCTAATATTATGCGCTTCATAATAGGATGTCGATGTTTGCAAATTCTTTTATTTAATTTTTCCCTACACCAATCTAACAAGATTCAGTTGTGGTCATAAGGACCAAATACTTGTACTAAACATTTATTTTTCTGTATGAAAACAGGTGTCCATTGCAACAAGGCCACAGAGCTTCCATATCAGTGTTTTTGCAATCAAACATGCTTGCCATTCATCCCATTGCGCGACGTGTTTGCATACATGGAGAGGTACAACGCAGTGTTGGCCAGCGAGAATCTGGGAGTCCGAGGAATCCCCGCTAGCCAGTGGTCTGTACGATGTTGGAGTGGACACAATCCCAACATCACTCTTGCCATTGACCTCTACTTGAGCCGCAAAAATTATCCTATGGCGAGACAAGAAGCTTTTGTCCCAGTACGCGTGGCAATTTACAGCAGAGGTAAGAACCTTTCATGAGAAAATACATCTCTCATTATTGTGGGTCAACTCTTTTTCCCAATTCCAGGAGACTTGCTCAAGATTCTTGATCCTAATGTACAGAACCTGCGTTTGATTTTGGAAATCACCCAATTTAAAACCGACTTGTCCAGAAAGAGCACTCTGCAGGTAACTTTTCCTTTTAACTTCGCCCATGATCCCATCTTCACCGTTTGGGTGCCATTCCCATGTTTATTCCAATTTTCAGCCTCCTTCTGGAATCTTTTGTCCATCTGTGATGTCCGCTCCGGCACCCTCGAAGTACTTCCCGGATTTGGCTGACCAGTTCTCTGTCACCATGGAAACCATCTTGAATGACCGAAGCAGCATCGTCTATGTTCACGTAACTTAACTTTTGCAGTTCTTGCTGAACTTGATGTTTACAGCAAGGTCCTTGTAGCAAGGTTGATCTGGAAATTCCTCGGCATTGTGGTTTCAACTCTTTATCTGTTCATTTTCCTTCCAGCATCATTATGACTCCATTGAGAAGCTGGTGGCCTATGAACTTCGACCTCATCATCATGCTCCAACCTCCTTGGCCAGAATCTATGACATCGCAAAACCCATCCGATTCTATCGGATCGTGCACGACTTCCAGAGTGGTGTGCAATATATGATCGACGAAAGGAGCGGAAACTGCTCCATCACTTCCATACCCACGGATTCCATCGATGCTATCTTGGTAGACGACAGCCACGTCCGAATAAGACATGCCAATGAACTGCTAAGTGCCAAAAGAGAAAGTTTCGTTTTCCAAGGAGTGGTAAGTGCTTTCAACATATTCTCTGTTGATAGCTTGCACATCATACCGTAACATTTACAAAGACATGAACAACACACCAACTGTGTCATCTAATACAGAGCTAAATGATCCTCGAAAACAAGGGTGTCCAAACTGTTTTAGTACCGGACCACAAGTCATCACGAAAATTAGCTTGTGGGCAACAGCTTCCTCTGCACCCCACCCAAACCATTCGCCAAAACCAAGATGTTTTAATTTCCAAATTATCTACAACGCATGTTATTATGTCTAGATTTCATCAACATTAAACTGGACAAATATGGCTTTTAGGAAGTTGAGAGATTTAGGAAAAAACAAGTTTTTCATATTTTTGTGTGGTGTCACATCGCATAAAGTTCCCCCTGCTCTGAAATAGTGGTCTTCAAACCTCTAACCCCAGCTGAACCCTATCCTTTAAATATTATTTCTTTATAACCCTAGTACAAGAAAATAGGCATTTTTTTAACTTCATAGTCAAAATTTCCACCAAACAGTACGGACAATTAAAAATGTTCAACTAGAAGTACAGTTTTGGTGAAAATAACTCAAGTTTTTGGTCTTAATAAACAGTTAAATTTTCATCAGTTTATAAGACACAGACGACCTTTTAATAAACAGGGTTAACGATGGTGTAATAGCAGGTGACCTTTGGCACTCTGCTTTACTTATTGTCATTACAGTGGGAATTAATAAAATTGTTAATACATCATTACAGCGTACCATCAGAGGTATTCCTTGTGACGTTTGGGTTGCCGAGAAGCCAAGTTCACCCAACAGCCTCGTCTACTCCACAATTGAAGTCTACTTCACTTTGGTAAGATACGTGGTCATGATAAGTAAGGTTTTCAAATTGTTTATGATAATGCAAAGGACAACCAATTTGTGTTATAACACACATTTGGCATATTTACCCCAAATCATTAAAGCATTTAGATTTGCAATGCATATTGAATAACAACAATTTCGCTATTTTAGTTTATGATCTCAGTATTACAGAGTTTTGAGTTATCAAAACGACCAAGAATTTTAATCAAGATTTTAATATTAAATTATTTTTTGTTCAGATATTTTTGTAATGAACATTCCACCCCACCAGTCAATCGCGATTTCCTTATACTATATGTGTGATGTAACACATGGAAATCCTAACGTGGTAATACTAACATTATTGTGTTTATTCTCCGATTAGGACAACTGGACTGTCGAAGTGGAAGTTTTGAATCGAGAACGACAAGTGCCTCTTGGCGTGTCTATCTACACCGCAAATTCAGTCAGTGATTACGAATAGACAAAATGCTAACAACTTTTTTTAAATTTAAATTAAACATCTAACAATTTTTTTTTTATATTTAGCAAATTGCAGAGAAATTCAGCAACGTTCAGCACACCTATTACTATGGCTACAGTTTGGGGCATCCAAATTGGGGCAACTTCGATATTTCTGTTTGTTTGTCCCGTATTGACCGCCTATTCCTAATTATCACGTTGAAAGGTAATAAGACAACCAATTTGCAATGCAAACATACCTTATGAGTAACATATATTAACACATTTTTTGAAAACTTTTGTATAGTATCCTATGCAGATTTAGCTAGATACAATTTAGATGTCGCTGAAGATTCTATCAGGCGAGGAATCGCGGGCATCGCCTGTGTTTCACCACTCAGAATCACAAACATGTTTGTAAGTATATGTATGATTCAATACAATTTCGTAACAGTGAGATATTAGAGAGTTTGAGCCAGACAACGTTAATGAAACGATAACGATAACGAAAAACAGCGCTGATGGCCCGGAATGTCTTTGGAATGCCATGCTTCGAGGGTAGTCCTTGACATTCCAGGTCGCCAGCGCTGTTTTTCGTTATCGTTATCGTTTCGTTAACTTTGGATGGCTCAAACTCTCATGTTGCTTAATTTCACATGTCGGTTATCATATGAAAGTTACCTGCACAAAACTACACTGTATAGGGAAAAAAGTGGTTCCAGTATGTCCTATCTGTATAACTTGATCTCACCATAAACAATTTTAAACACAAATTTTCCAACTTTCTCCTTTTTTTAAATTTAAGAAAACATGCATACACTACCTAATTTATTTAATTTAATTCTGCAAACATAATGATTGGTTCTTGACCTTTTACGGCACGATAACATTTCTAAATTATGCAAAATTACTGCTAAATCATTGTAAAATTAAGTTTAGATTATAACGTGCAATTTGTAATCAAAGTTCGGAATAATAGTTCTGAATCACAAACAATTTAGTTTTCTATCAAAGTTCAGCACAGTTCTGAAACAGAACAGAGAGTAATAGGGAAACCGAATTTTCTATCCCAGACTGGTAGGTCACAAGATGACGAAGTGGACATTTGGTTTGTGATGTTGGAGCGACCTGATGTGATAGGCAACGTCCCGAATCCCAGACCGCATATTTACATGGCTGAGGCTTACAAGATTCTCTTTGATTTAGTGGAAAATCACGACGTTATTCTGAATGTGGAGCTCACTCGCAAGAAACGCATGGTTTGGAGGATTCCAGCATTAAATATAGTCTTCTAGCAAGCTAAAAAATTGTATAAATCTCATATATTTTGTTCTTTTAGAGAGTTTATGTCAAGCGAGGATCTCTGGAACGAACCAGAGAAGCTTTCCATCCCAATACAAGGCACAGAGGTTTTAGATATCTCAAAGCTGGTTACACAGCAGGTAAGAAGGAGGCCATCATGGATCTTGTGATCTCGCTTGTGGAAACCATTATTCACTTTATTTTGAAATTCTTACTTTGCAGGTTCAATGGCTGGCTTAGGCTTCTCCATGGCCATTTTGGGCACTTGCGTTGGGGTATTTGTTGGATTCTTACTCTGGAAACGTGGCACTGGTATACCTTACCATGTCCACCACTGAATTGCTCCGAATTGTGCATTTTTAAAATTGATGTAAAATTTATTGTAAATTAAATTGGTATTGCGCAATAGATGGGACCAAACATCGCTATTTAGCTTATCGTAGTCAACCCTTTGAGTAATTCTCGTGTTTTCATTTACTTGAGAAGTGGATAAACTGTAGTAACTTGATGGAGTTATGATCGTCACCATATGGTGCATTTACAGCAGTATGTCAAACTACCCCCAATGGCTAATTCTAATTGGCTGCTCAGTTGTTGAACCAGAAACATATGGTCAGATGTCACTTACGCTATAAATTAAATTAATACAATTCTTACCATATTAAATACCTCCTAGGGTTCCTGGGTCACGAGGCACACATACTGTAGTATTAATGATTAATTCTGATAATTAGCATTATGTCTATTAAAAGGGGAGAAATTTGTACTAATGGTTACATACGCTGTTCACTGTCTCGACGTTGAATAAAAAATAAACTACTGAACTGACTTGCACAATTCATGATAATTTTAGTAATTGGACTTTTACCTGGGGCATACCAGCAGCGGAGTAATTTATTTGACATATGTCCTTTACAAACAACCTTTATCACAACCTAATTAAACCGTTGCCCTAAGGAGTTAATCAAGTTCACTTTTCTGCATTTCTAAAATACCGCTGGCTGGTTGAATAATTAACGCGTTCTTGGTTGGCGCCAAAATTAATGTTCTATTTTTACCCATTATACTAATGGGTAAAAAAACAAAAATAAAAGTCGTTACAAATACAAATTTAATTTCCACGTGGGTAGCTGCAAAGTTGTTAATAAATAAACTGATCAATACATATTCTAATATATACAGTATCAAATCGTGTAAAATTATATGCCAAATTTCAATGTATACAGTTGACAGTTTTCGCATGCCAACGTCTTTATACTTACCTTAACTTTAATGGCGGGAAGGGAAGAGCCACGCATGCGCATCCATTACGTTCAATTAGTTCATTGGGTAGTTCAATGCGTGGCTCCTCCCTTCCTGCTATTAAAGTTAAGGTACATACATACTTAGTATAAGTATAAAGACGTTGGCATGTGAAAACTGTCTAGTATCTGTATTTCGGTAGTATACGATCCTGATCGAAACTACTGTAGGTTTCATTGCGAACACATTAACCGGTGTTATATTAGTACACAAGTACAGCACAACTATCCATCATTATTCTGCAAATTACGTAAATCTAAATTGAAAGTTTAATATTTACCATTTGTTTACCTAAGAGCCTTTTACAGTTACCAACGTGTGAATTTCGCACCACGTTCCTCAACAAATTTAATAATCCGTGTGCAGCACATCTATCCATTATTCTGCCAATTAAATCTAATTTAAAATTGTAATATTTACTTAGAGCCTCTTACAGCTCGCAACTGGTAAGTTCTTGGTCTTGTTCACGTTTTCAGTTCTCTCTCATGTACTACACATAGTATGTACGTATACGTAGTATGTCACAAATTGTGACAAAAAACAGTTCCAAGAGTGCGAGGTTTTTTTATGAACGACCCCTAAAGATAATTGACATTGTTTGTCTGTAATTAAATCTAAATAAATAATATACTACGTCTATAGAAACATTCATCTATTCCATAGTAACACCAATGAATTTTCTATTGTGCTAACATACAGTTGACAAAAAAAGTATTGGGACACTATGAAAATTGCGTTTCCCGTTTATATTAAATAGCATAAATTTGTAAACGCACCTGTATTGTAATATGTACATTACATAGGTTATGTAACAACAA